>JAJOZX010010638.1:0-127983 GCA_023014485.1 Bathynomus jamesi
ATTTTTCTTTTCGAGCGAAGACACTTCTCGGAAACAACTTTAATGACTTTCTTTATTTATTAAGGTGTAATAAAGGATAGATAAAGTCCTTGCCAGTTTTCCTGTTTTAACTTAAGGTTACAGGCATGCATCAGCGAGTAATGAATGAGATTAAAAGTGTTTCAGAATTAGAAAGAATCAAGTGACACTTTATTTATTTATTTATTTATTACATTCAGAGTTCAAAAGCGAAATTATTTTCCTTGACTTCTTTGTTATATGATCGAACAAAACAATAACAAGCAAACTAACGGATATTGATCGCGATACCGTTTTGGTAAAAATTTACCCAATTTTCTCATTTCCACTGGGCTGATCTTCAGTTGAGGACTCCATTTCATCAACATCTTAGAAGAGCGAATTCTCGGATACAGTTGAAACTCAGATGAAAAAAGGAGACTAAAGCCTATAAATTAAGAGAATTTAAAGTAAAGTATAGCATTACAATGAGAAAATTTAACAAAGGTCTTCCCCGACAAAGTTCAAAACCATTGGAATAACTTTCTAGTTTAACTGTATAACTCGTTTTGCAAAGCCTCGTCCCGTTGCATTAATGCAAGGGGAAAGTTTTCCTCCAACTACTTTGTATGCCCTTTGTGAAAGGCTTCTCGGCGAATAGAATATGTATTCTGTTTATGAAAGAAGCGTACATGATTCTTGGCGTCATACTTCGTCAGGTTAACGGAAGACTCGCTTTCAAACACTCCCAAATGACAACCATTTCTGCATTAGTGCCTTCAGAAGAAAACTGAAATATCATCTCCATATTATGGAGATCTGAATTACGACAAAATTGAGAATTCTTTTGTAAGTGGAAGTATTTAAAAAATATTCCTTCAGCAAGAGTACAGTTACTCCATGTTGCAACTGATGGAGTCTGAACAGTACAAGTGTAATAAGAAAATATATCTCGAATGTCAGAAATAGTTACTCAATGGTGCCACTGACTACCGGTTTTTCGTTGATTTGTTAGGTCTGATTCGTCAGTTCTATTGAAAGTAGCGATTCAATTAGCTTTTCGCCATTGTTTGAAACTCGTCATAGTTATATTTGAAATTAATTTTGAGAACAGTATTGTGACTCTCAATTCTATATTACTGATTTATACGATATCCTTCTATTTCAGATAACTGGACTGTTACTTGATATATATATATATATATATATATATATATATATATTATATATATATATATATCTATATATATAATATATATATATATATATATATATCAAAGGCTACGTCGTGACAAATGTCATAACACGGCTTCCCGTCGCGTCGGTCAATGAAATTAAACGACATTTGTTCTGGTTTGTAATTGAATGGGGGATCGTTCTCTCCGTGAAAACGATGACCTGTGGTTCGGATTTCACATGAAGCTGTAAATCTCTTCCATCACAGACCTTTGCGGTTACGAAGGAGTTTTTTAAAATTCTGAACTTATCTATCATTTAATGTATGTAAGCGTTCAAATATTACTTTCACAATGCTCAAATATTAAGGAATAATTAACGTTATGAAAACTGAACAATGAAACTGATTATAAACATTTAATAGCATCGTAATTTGTAAATGAATTCAAATACGATATGAAGCCCTAGGCTACCTAGGCCCGAATGCTTAATTGTAACTTAGCCATAGTTCTAGATCTAATATACCTAGATAAGCTCCAGCTAGATCGGCCTTAGGTTAAAGTTACCCTTGGGTTACTTTCAAGACTTGTTTAGTTAAAATAATTCTTACGCGATTGAATGTTGGGCATTTATTCCTTTTTCCTCCGCAATTCCTTTTTTCCAGGTTAGGTCAACTGTACGTCCTTGACAATTGGTTAGGTTAAGTCATGATATTTTCGTTAAAATGAAAGGAATAAGTGGAATATTTTAACGAAATATCATGACTTAACCTAACAATTGTCAAGGGTATACAGTTGACCTAACCGGGAACAAAGAAATTGTGGGGGAAAAGGAATAAGCGTCGAATGTTGAAATGATTGACAAAGATACGGTTAAATGCATTTAAATTTCTTACAGCAATTAATGCATGCATAATAACACAAACCGCCATATAAAAAACGATTTGTATTATCACGAATGCATTAAGTGGGCATGCACAAATTTTCTTAGCGCGTCCTCTAAATCTGGAAAAACTGGCAAAAATTTCAAGTGTCTGTCGATGGATATCCATCACAGGAAACTTCTAGTCACACAATTGCCATCATAGAATTGATGGGACGTAATGTTACATCACCTTCGAAATTTACAGAAATTTTTTGAACCAAATTTTAAGGAATTGTAAAGAATTGTAAAGACTGTTTTCATTGTTTTCATCAGCCAAAATAATATCCCAACATACACACAAGCTAACATTCTAGTTAATCACTACGCAAAGATAAGTCACTTAAACAGAGACAACAACCAGAAACACGCAGACAAACAAACAGCTAGACACAAGAAAAACTACAGACTCGATACGACCATTACACCCTTCAATACAGACCAGACACCAAAATCATCAAAAAACATTAAAAATTCGAAGGCTACTGGACAGACAACATATCTAACATACACCTTAAACACTTGGGCCCACAGGGAATACTAGCTCTCACAAACATCAGCACATATTCATACCAACACTGTATTATTCCAGACATATGGAAACAAAGTAAAATTATTACACTACTCAAACCAAACAAAAATCCAACAGAACCAGCTTCCTATAGACCCATTACTTTACTATGCACTCCTTCCAAAGTAACAGAAAGACTAATCTTACAAATCACCAACCCACACATACCACTATCGCCTACTCAACATGGATTCAGACCTTACCACCAACCACGACATTACTCACTAACCTCACGCAGCACATCATGGATGGCATCAACTCCAGACGACCAGCTCAACGTACACTATTAGCAACAATAGACATTAGTAAAGCACTTGATGCTATCTCACGCTTCCCTCTCATAAACAAAATACTCAACACAAACATGCACAATAACACCAAAAGGTGGCTGAGCAACTATCTTTCAAGAAGATACATGTCACATTTAATGGCAAGTCATCCAAAAACAAACTTTTTCCGAACGGGGTCCCTCAAGGCTCTGTTCTCTCACCAACACTGTTCAACTTATACATGTATGATATTCCAACACCCATATATAACAAGCTTACCTTATCATCATATGCAGATGACATCACTCTAACATCCACCCACAACAACATCGACACCGCTACAAATAAACTACAAACATACATAAACAGTATACAGACTGGCTCACACACAATAGACTCAAAGTAGCGCCCACAAAATCAACCATCACCTTGCTTACAAGCACATAAAAGAACACCAGATAACTCCACAGATTACACTAAACAACACCAACATTCCACACACTCACAGGACCAAATACTTGGGGTCACATACAACACATCATTATCTTTTGAAAACCACATTCAGGACATTAAAAACAAATGTACGTCAAGACTTAACACGCTTAGAGTACTAACAGACACAAACTTTGGACACCAGCAGGAAACAACATCACTCATATACCACGTGACCACAAAAATTGTCCCTGTTTTTAATCGCTTATTACTCAGTCATTATTGCAGCTTCACAAATGAAATAAAAAGCATTCGAAGAGAACATTTTAAAGTTTTAATTTATTCTACATGTGTTCAAAGTGACGTCCCTGGACATTCTTACATTTCACACAACGGGAAAGGAAGTTATTTATTACATTTTCCAAAACGCTGCATTCAATGGACTGTACACTCTCTACCACCGCTTGCTTTAATTCTTCGATAGAGGATGGCTCTTGCCTGAATACTTTGTCCTTGACAAATCCCCAGAGAAAAAAGTCCAAAGGTGATAGATCGGGAGATCTTGCGGGCCAGGGAAACTGCGAGCGATGAGAAATGAATCTTTGTTCAAAAAATCTTGTTAAACATTCCAGTGATTGCCTAGTTGTGTGGGCTGTTGCTCCGTCTTTTTTGACCACAAAAATTGTCCCTGTTTTTAATCGCTTATTATTCAGTCATTATTGCAGCTTCACAAATGAAATAAAAAGCTTTCGAAAAAGAATATTTAAAAGTTTTATTTAATTTTTTCGATATCCTGGATACGAAATCAGTACTTATAAAAAATGACAGTTTTATCCACCACAATCATGGGTTATTTGTCGGACATGCAACGTGTTTTCATCGCAGAAGAGATGATCAAACATGGCTCTGTAGTTGCCACCCAACGGTCTTTCAGACGACAATACGGTCAGCAAAGGACCATAGATCCTAAAAACGATTCGCAGGATTTTCGCAAAATGGAAACATCACGGCTCAATCAAGAACATGCATAAAGGCAACTCTGGGCGCAGCAAAGGTGTGCGAACCGCTGAAAACATTGATTCAGTCGCAAATCAGCTTGAAACGGACAACAAGAAATCTGTGAGACGACTATCAGCTGTGACAGGAATCAAACGGGAGAGCATTCGGAAAATAATCACGTTGGATTTGAGAATGAAGTCATTCAAAATTATGTGTTTGCAACAGCTTAGCGAACAAGACTACCAGCGTCGTTTGATGTTTTTGAACGCATTGAAACAATAATTGAACAAAACCAGATAAGATTAAGTGACATAATATTCAGTGATGAATGCCACATCTATCTCAATGGGTTCATCAACAGACAGAATTACCGGTGTTGGTCACAAAACAAGCCAAATATACACTTGGAGAAACCTCTGCATTCACCAAAAGTTACTGTCTGGTGTGGTTTGAGTAGCAGCAAGGTTTATGGTCCTTACTTTTTTGAGGACCCAGAGACAAGGAGACCGCTTTCAGTAACTTCAGAAAGATATGTAGAAATGCTGAACACTGTTTTTGAACAAGAAAACTGCAGTAACAAGTGGTTTCAGCAAGACGGAGCAACAGCCCACACAACTAGGCAATCACTGGAATGTTTAACAAGATTTTTTGAACAAAGATTCATTTCTCATCGCTCGCAGTTTCCCTGGCCCGCAAGATCTCCCGATCTATCACCTTTGGACTTTTTTCTCTGGGGATTTGTCAAGGACAAAGTATTCAGGCAAGAGCCATCCTCTATCGAAGAATTAAAGCAAGCGGTGGTAGAGAGTGTACAGTCCATTGAATGCAGCGTTTTGGAAAATGTAATAAATAACTTCCTTTCCCGTTGTGTGAAATGTAAGAATGTCCAGGGACGTCACTTTGAACACATGTAGAATAAATTAAAACTTTAAAATGTTCTCTTTCGAATGCTTTTTATTTCATTTGTGAAGCTGCAATAATGACTGAGTAATAAGCGATTAAAAATAGGGACAATTTTTGTGGTCACGTGGTACAAACAATATATTTGCTCAGTTATGGACTATGCTAGCCCATGCTGGGGACCCATTATCTCAAACACACACATAAACACCTTACAGACAATACAAAACAACGCACTTCGTATCATTACAGGATGTACTTAAACAACACCAATAGAACACCTGCACAGAAACAAAAATACTGAAAATTAGGGAGCATTTAGACATGTGGGGAACACAATTCAAGACATCAGCGACAACTAACCCACAACACCCTTGCCACCACATGGACAATCATGCACCAATACCTCGCACCATTAAGGTAACACCAGAGAGACATTCCAACCGAATACTCTATTCCATACCACGTCCCACAGACATCACACAGTACAGAAAACACATACACACACACACCTAACCCACAAAGCACTGACACGACTCGGTCCGAATGCGGTCCTAGGTGCGAAGCCGCTACCCATTGACAGACCAGCCTGAGCAGATCGGATCGACTTAACTTAGCACGATTCCGATGTAGACATCACCCTAACTTACAGACATATAAACACAATCTAGACAACTCCACAGACGACACCTGCCACCTGTGCCAGGACACACCACAAACAATTGAACACATTATGACAGACTGTACCGCTCTAGCACAACAACGAACACAACACAACATCACTAGTGCGCTGAACCTCTGGTCCACTCCGGAGAGGACGATCGGTTACGTGCGTGCCGCCCGCTTGCTCGATCAGGGTGGGCTGATCGGCTAACCAACAACAACAACGCATTGATTCCATCATAACTGACGTAATTTCGACAATCTGCATGTGTAACTCGCGAAAGGACCTTTTCCAACGCAACAAAATTATGTAACTTGTAAGAAATTTTAAGTCTCTCTGATAAGATTCAGAAAAACGGAAATTTGGAATGAAAAAAAAAAATCCAAAATGCAGTCGATTCAAAAGGTCCAGTGGTGAAACTCAATGTTTGTCATCAATAATTATCAATAAAAAGATCTATGCATGGCGTCTCACGACACGACTTTTGGAATCAACTGTATGTCAACAGAAAAAAATATAGAAACAAAAAAAAAATCTCGAAAAAAACAAATTTATAAATAAATAAAATAAAATAAAAAATAAATATTCTACATAAAATCTGAACTTGTTTGCTCGTCACGTTTCATTAAAACATCAAAAGCAACCTTAACTAAAACACACACACACACACACACACACACACACACACACACATATATATATATATATATATATATATATATATATATGCGCGTGTGTGTAGAGAGAACGTACGGGAGGAAAGTAATTTTGGATGTTGTCGCGACGAAGAAGGAAGTGAATTTGATTAGGCATCACCAACGTCTCTGAGATTCTCTCCAAGCTTATTATCTTCACCAAGTTCCTGTGAAGGAGGAAGAGCAATTTAAGACGACGCTTCCTCTTATGTGTATAACACGGAAACGCTGAGAGGAGAGGAGAGGAAGAAGGGGAAAAGCAGTTCAAAGAGATGCAGTTCCCAAGAGCATATATATATAATATATATATATATATATATATAAGGAACTGTAGGTTTTAATTTTAAAATTTTTAATTGTGTAATATTAACAATATTTTGGTAGAATCACAGTTTAGCGTCGTAAAAATTTTTTTGGCGCGATATCCTATTTTGACATTCCAAATTATTCAACCAACCAAAAATAAACGGCCCTCCAACACTTTCGAATTACTTGTTTATGTTAATTAGGTTAATTGACTGCCCGTTTAGGTCAACTGTACGGCGTACGCCCTTGACGATTGGGTAGGTTAAGTCTTGATATTTTCGTTAAAACTAACGAAAATATCATTATATCGTGATTTTTTCCTTAAAACTAACGAAAATATCATGATTTAACCTAACCAATCAAGGGCGTACAGGTGACCTAACCGGGCATTCAATTAACCTAATTAACATAAACAAGTAATTTGAAAGTGTTGGAGTGCCGTTTATTTTTGGTTGGTTGAATAATTTGGAACGCCAAAATAGGATATCGCCCAAAAAAAAAAAATTTACGACGTTAAACTGTGTTTCTACCCAATATTTTTAGTAATAATAATAATGAGTCCGAAGGGCCAGAAATTGGCACAGGGCTCAGGCCAGATTAATGCAGTCCATTGCGTTAATTTGTGGATTATTAATAACCCGTACCATCGGGAGTCGAACCCCCAACTTAAATGTTTTCATATCACTTACAAAGAAACCGTTTACCACTGAGCTACGGGCGTTGATATTGTCAGTAATAGAAAACATATTGTAATCAAGTTTTTCTTAAGACCACTTTATTATTTTAGAATTACTCTTTAGAATTTATTGTGAATCGCTTTCCATATTCTATTAATTAATAATTAAATAAATAAATTAGTAAATGAATAAATATGATTTATTCAAGAATGCGATGAATATTTGAGATCGAGAACCACTTATTTGAGCCCAGTAAAGCCTAAAGCTTAAGGGCCAAATAAAATAAAATAAATAGTCCAGTTTTAGTTATTTATGACATTGTAAATTGTAAAAGTACTGCATTTATTTTATCAATAAAGGTTATTTAATTCAATTCAATTAAATTCAATTCAATTATAATACATATAATGAAATCGTAATACGAAGTCCTTTTTTGAGTTTGCACAGTTTATTTTGAAGCGAAAATGACATTCACGTACAAAATGTTGGTCAATACTGTACATTGAACTGTGTAGGAAATGACGCTAAAAAGGTGGAAGATCTGCCCTTTAGGTTTTGTCTCAGTGTGAGCATTATGACGGCATTTCCGAGGTTACTTTAAACATTAGTCGAGAACACTTTTTTTCGTTTCACGTACATTGCGTGACACGTTCGCATGATTTTAAAACAGCTCTTTACATATCTATATATTGCCTCAAACACACAGACACACACACGCACACACGCGCATTACGGGACGTCATATACCGGGTGTTTCAAAAGTCTTGGTACCATTTGTATTATGCTTCTTGGGACACCTATTAATTCCTTTTATTTTTCCATTTCAGATTATGCTCTAAAGTATTGGGAAATTATCTTCACCAAGATTCATCATCCTTCAGTAAATATGTCGTACACAGTCAAACAACGAAGTCAAATGGTAGAATGGTACTGTGAGACAAAGTCTGTAGTGAAGACTCAGCGGCTTTATCTCAAACATTTCAAAGTGAGAGACCCACCAAGCAAAAATTGTATTCTTCACAATGTTAAAAAGTTCTACGAACAAGGCACTGTCCACAACATAAGAAATCAGGAAAAAAAAGTCTGGACGTTCAGAAGAGAATATTGAGGCTGTGAGACAATCGGTCACACAAAGTCCGCGAAAAGCCTCTCGCCAACGCTCACAAGAACTTGGTCTTTCACACTCTACTGTCCATCGGATCCTGAAGCAAGCCTTGCATCTTTATCCATACAAAGTGCACGTTAAACACTCACTTACAGACACAGACAAGGCCGCTAGAGTCACCTTGTGTCAGTAGTTCAGTAAGATGATGGAAACAGAAGAACTGGATAGACCATGTGTGGTTTACTGACGAAGCCCACTTCCACCTTAATGGCGTAGTGAACAGCCAAAATTACCGGTTCTGGGGAAGTGAATGTCCTGATGAACATGTTGCTGAGAGGACCCTGTACAGTTTGAAGTTCACGGCATGGGTTGCGATGAGCTCTTATGGCAATATAGTATCATTTTGGTTCGAGAATGAGGACGGGAATGCATTGACGGTGAACCAGGAGAATTATCGCAATGTCATCCGCAAGTTTGCCATCTCCCTCCATCGTCGCAGAGTTGAATTCAATAATCAGTGGTTTTAGCAGGATGGAGCCACTCCTGCAGGGACGGCCCTAGGGTTGCTGGCGCACCGGGCAAGCTGAACTTCGGCGCCCTTACAAGTATAATTTTAAAATTTGTTCACAATGAGGAAAAACTACAAATGTAGGAATAAAGAGTTTATTACAATTAACGATATTCACTCAAAGTACAACTAAACATTCTCAAAATGGAACCATGCATGAAAATATAAGAGACAGTGTTGCCACTTTTGTCTGAGGTAAATCCACAAAAAAATGTAAAAATTCCACAAAGTGGCAACACTGATGAGATATCATAGGATGGCAGCGCTGCCAGGCGTATGTAATATGTGCTCAACGCTCACCTACGCGGCCACATCAGCCCATGTGACATGTCATCCCATGTCGAGCCAAACTGACCTTAGCTTTACTGGTAGTCTCTAATTTTCACATTTGACTTTTATTTAATTTTATTTTATTTATTTATTTTTAGATTTTTCGCTTTGTATTTGGAAGATCCCAAACGCATGACGTGGCACCCCTTAGCACGTGGCGCCCCGGGCAACTGCCCGAGTTGCCGGTACCTTGAGCCGGCCCTGCACTCCTGACACTGTTGTGGAGACAAGAAATCTACTCGCTCAAAAGTTCGGTGACAGGGTAATCTCCTTCAAGACAAGACACATCTGGTCTCCTCATTCTCCAGACCTCAACCCACTGGATTTATTTCTGTGGGTCTACGCAAAAGACAGTGTCTACAAAGACAACCCTCGTAACATTCAGCAACTCAAACAAGCTGTTGAAGAGTTCGTAAGATCCATATCGCATAACATGCAAAAAGGTGATACAGAACTTTGCTGTCAGAGTGAATACGCACTGAACACGTCATTAACGCTGTTCCACGCTTTTAATTCAAATAGCTCTCCTGATCTCAATTTCTATCCTATCATCATCTCTGAAGGTCCTAAAAAATTTCCAAGGATTTTATTTTTTGATGAGTGTTAGATCAAATTTGAATCTTGTATATATTTCTTAAAATAAAGCATTGAAATAGTACTGAGACTTGAAACACCCGAGGTATGTTTCAGTTTCTTAGTCTTTTACACAAAACAGTTTTGTCCTAAGTTACTGATGCCATATTAATTAATTTAAAAATTTAAATTTTTTCATTGTATTGTTTTTAATTTTTTAACCCCTTCATTGGTACCGTCCAATATTTTGAACGAAAAGTATATTAATAATTCGCAACCCTTTTTGTCTCGTTTGAGAAGTCGTCACGCGAGTCTGTTTACTGGAGTCAGAATGTATGAATTTCTGACAGTCGCTGCCATCTTAGAAGAATTAGTATGCCGGTAGCATATAAAAGTATCCAATTTAAAAATCAGTTTTATTCACGTCCTGTGTCTGGACCGGTTAATTTATTTAATATAAATATAATATGTTTACGATAACTATTATTCCATTTTAAATTAAAATGGTCATATTTTTTTAATCTCTGAGGAGCCATCTGTACAGTATGGCACTATGAGTTGGGTGCCCGTGAAGAGGAGTTCCGCACTATGCAAATAACTTAAATACTTGGAGGCCCGGGAAAGGTTTTTGTTTTGATGGGGTTGTTTAACCTCTTTCGCACCATCAAAGGTCATATAACGGAGGGGACCTACGGCTTTACGTGGGGTCCGAACCACGAGTCATTGCATAATCTGAACGCTGAGGACGGTCACCCATCCAACTACTCTCCAGACCCAATGACCAGGAAATGTATAGCACTAAATCATTATAGAAGGAATCATTAATCGGATTGATAACGTTCACATCTTTTAGTTTTTAGTGTTCTGCCCTCAGCACATGAGTTTTTCAAACCTAGATAATATGATCAGCAGAGATAATACAGACTTTGATTCCATGTTGGCACCCCCTTTACAGGAGTGCCGGAAAAGCGTGACATAAAATTTTGCCTCCAGTATCAAATGCTCGCCTGTAATATTGAATTAAACGTTTTCCCAGTAAAATTGCGGGTTGAATTTACCAGGAACAACCTCAGATTATACCAGTACGTTGCGGGCCATGCTTCTCCGCATCTCTTCTCTTCTCAAAGAACTACAGGGTGTTCGTAAAAGATCTGAACGATTTGATTCGTTAATATTTTTCATACTGAATAAGTCATAAAGTATGAAGCATATGTAAGCGATAGAACAACTAATAAAGTTTTTTTATATAAGACCAAGGTTGTCAATATCCATGAACTACGAATCAGAATCAGATTTGCAGTAGCAATGGTCGATGCTTGAACGCACATTGCGAGAAATTGAATATCGATTGGATGTTGTACGGGCGACAAATGGCGCACATGTTGAAGTTTATTAAACATGTATTTATAACTTTTAGCTGTGCGGAGTCACATGGACAAACTTGTTTCTTTGTATGTTATTGGGTTATCACATTAATAAAGATTGAAATCGTTCAGAGCTTTTATGAGTGCCGGCATAATACTAGATACCTGAAATGATCTCTCTCTCTCTCTCTCTCTCTCTCTCTCTCTCTCTCTCTCTCTCTCTCTCTCTCTCTCTCTCTCTATATATATATATATATATATATATATATATATATATATATATATATATATAAACATTCTTTTGTAATGGCATTAGGAAGCTTGTAGAACGCTGGACTAAGTGTATTGAGAATTGAGAAACAGGGAGACTATATTGAGAAGTGGTGTTTATAATCTATCAGATGTGAAAATAAAATTGTGAAAATAAAAAGTGCATATATATATATATATTATATATATGCCCTTTTTATTTCACAATTTTAGTTTCACATCTGATTATAACACATCACTTCTCATATAGTCTCCCTGTTTCTCAATACACTTAGTCCAGCGTTCTACAAGCTTCCTAATGCCATTACAAAGAATGTTTTTGACTGTGTGCGTAACCAGTCATGCACCGCCTCCTTCAGGTCATCATCGCCTTGGAATCGCTGACCTCTCACAGCGTCTTTTAGTGGTCCAAACAGGTAAAAATCCGAAGGTGCCAGGTCTGGACTGTAGGCTGGATGGTCGAGAACTTCAAATTTAAGTTCTTGAAGGCATTTTCTAGTCTGTGCAGCGGTCTGAGGGCGTGCATTGTCGTGTAACAGAATAACACCTTCCGACAATCTCCCTCTCCGTTTTGTGCGAATTGCTTGCTTTAACTCATTCCGAAGCATGTCAGAATACGATGCACTTGTTATTGTAGTTCCACGCTCTAGATACTGTTCAAGGATAGGGCCTCGTGTATTGCAAAACAGTGTTAGCATAACTTTACCTGCTGACGGCTGCGCTTTGAACTTCCTTGCAACGGGAGATGTTGGATGCTTCCATTGCATGCTCTGTCGTTAGCTTTCTGGTTCATAATGATGGATCCAGGTTTCATCTGCAGTGATAATGCGCTCCAAAAAGTTTTCACCTTCATTATGATACCGCTCCAAAAGACGAGAGCAGACGTCCATACGATTACGCTTGTGCTCTTCTGTCAACTGTTTGGGCACCCATCTTGCAAAAACCTTGTGAAAGCCAAGAATGTCATGAACTATCAAATAGGCTGACCCTTGACTGATGTCTGATGAAGATGCAATTTCTTTTATTGTTAATCTTCTGTCATCGAAAGTCATTGCTCTGGCTTCTTCCTGCTTGTCACCACTGGTTGATGTTGACGGTCGTCCTGAGCGCTGAGCATCTGTCACACATGTCCGACCTTCCTTAAACATTTGAATCCACTCGTACACACTTCGCCGGGGTAACGCATTATTCCCATACTGCGCACATAAATGCGTGTGAATTTCAGTTCCTTTCACACCTTCTGGCCACAAAAAACGAACCACAGATCTCTGTTCTTCCTGAGTACAAATTGAAAGCGGCGCAGCCATGCTCACTACTCGTACGATATGTGACAGCTACGAGTAGCCTAAATAAGCCTATACTGTTGCTAGCCTAAATAAGCCTATACTGTGGCTAACCTAAATAAGCCTATACTGTTGCTAGCCTAAATATGCCTATAGATCTCAGTTTGGCTCGTTATTACGAGTATATATTATATATACTATACAGGGTGTACATAAAGTCAGGATCTATTTTTGTGAAGCACTTGGAAATTATATGGAATTTAATCATAAAATGATAAAGTGGTAACATTTATTAAATAATTAAGAGTAGGATTCAACGTGACGCCCATCAGTATCCCTGCACAGCTCAAATCGTTCCGCAGCATTTCTAAACACATTCTGGAGCATTTGCGGGGTTATGTTATCTGCAGCAGTTCGTATACGTGTACGTAAGTTTTCAAGACTGGTAATCTTCGTCTGATAGACGTGCGATTTGATAAAGCCCCATGCAAAGAAATCTAAAGGGGTTAAATCTGGTGATCTCGCTGGCCAAGGTCTTTGGTTGCTTCCGCGTCCGATCCAGCGATTTGGAAAACGTCCATTTAGATAATCCTGAACAATTTTGGCATAGTGACAAGGAGCACCATCATGATGATAGACGACGGTACTAACAATCCTATCCCCGTCGTCTATCAACATGATGGTGCTCCTTGTCACTATGCCAAAATTGTTCAGGATTATCTAAATGGACGTTTTCCAAATCGCTGGATCGGACGCGGAAGCAACAAAAGACCTTGGCCAGCGAGATCACCAGATTTAACCCCTTTAGATTTCTTTGCATGGGGCTTTATCAAATCGCACGTCTATCAGACGAAGATTACCAGTCTTGAAAACTTACGTACACGTATACGAACTGCTGCAGATAACATAACCCCGCAAATGCTCCAGAATGTGTTTAGAAATGCTGCGGAACGATTTGAGCTGTGCAGGGATACTGATGGGCGTCACATCGAATCCTACTCTTAATTATTTAATAAATGTTACCACTTTATCATTTTATGATTGAATTCCATATAATTTCCAAGTGCTTCACAAAAATAGATCCTGACTTAATGTACACCCTGTATTATCACTAAAATAAAAAGTGCGGATACTTATTGAAGTACCCTCGTGTGTGTGTGTGTGTGTGTGTATATATATATAAAAAAAAAAATATATATATATATATGTATGTGTGTGTGTGTGTGTGTGTGCCTGGGTGGCGTAGTGGTTAGCATTGCTGACTACGAGTCCAGCGGTCTCGGGATCGAGACCCAGTGACTGCAGGCGACGCGCAGCTAAACCTAACTGTTCATCCTCCCACACAATAAAAAACTAACATTCTTTATTTACCAGACGTTTCGGGAGTTACAACAAAGCCTACATACGGAGTCTTATCATAAAGGTTCATTTCATTGACAAACGTTTATATAAAAACTGACTCGCAGCACCCTCTGAAGTTATTATTAAAAAATGCAAATCCCATTGATAATTTTTTTGACCACTCTGCGTCATATAGTTTAGAGAGGGAAGGGTAGATATCTATCTGAAATAGCTGCTAAATTTGGCTTGAAGCCCAAACTCTATAACCCACTGTGCTTCGTTTGGGTGTAATAACGTCGAGATAAAAAGGAAATCCGGACAATATAACTTCCCACAAGATAAATCTCGTTGTCGAGTATAGCTAACAAAGTTTTCTTTGGTATGTAGTAAATGCTAGGGGCACTCAATATATTTTGCCACACCCTTTTTTCTTAGCTAAATAATAGGCCCTGGGGCTGAAATGTCTTTTGGGCCGTAAGTTTGAACTTTCTGCTCTTCACATAACCGGATTTTTTCAGTTTGAACCTCCCCTCCTTGTATAAAACCGCTTTTAAACGCCCTTGTATAAAACCGATGGTTAACGCAGTTTCGAAAATGGCGTCTGACAGTGATGTGCGTCGTAAAGAGAGAGCCGTTATCGAGTTCTTAACCGCAGAGAAGGAAATAGTTGGAAATATTCACAAACGTCTACAAAACGTTTACGGAAATGCTGTTGTTGATCAAAACAAAGTTGGACGCTGGTCTAAACGTGTGAGATCATCGGAGAGAGGGAGAGCCGGCGTCGATGATGAACCACGCAGCGGTCGCCCGGCAGTGGCTGTGCCATCTCACACTGTGCAACATGCTAACAGCATCATTCGATCAAATCGGCGCGTCACATACAAGGAGCTATCAATGGAGCTGGAATTAGTGAAGGAAGTGTGAATACAATAATTCAGCAATTGGGATAGTCAAAAGTGTGTTCACGGTTTGTTCCTCGCGAACTGACTGAAGATCACAAAGCCCAAAGAAAAGAAATTGCTTCTGAGTCGTTGGTTCGATACGAGACAGAAGGGGATGACTTCCTTTCACGAATTGTGACTGGGAATGAGACTTGGGTACACCACTTTGAATCTGAAACAAAACGCCAATCCATGGAGTGGCATCACGCAAATCCCCACGCGAGAAAAAGTTCAAAATGGCTCCCTCTGCAGGAAAGGAAGATGGCCACCATCTTCTGAGACATGAAAGGTGTGATTCTGGTGGACATTATGAAGAAAGAACAAATAATCATCTCAGAGGCATATATTGCTACCCTACAGAGTCTTCAGAGACGTATAAAGCGAGTTCGACCGGAGAGAAAACTCGAAGACGTCCTTCTTTTGCACGATAACGCAAGACCACACAACAGTTTGCAAACAAGAGAGGCCATCACAAAAATGCGCTTCACTGTGTTACCCCACCCTCCACACAACCCGGATCTGGCACCTTCAGACGTCCATTTGTTTGGGCAAATGAAGGATGGTATTACTGGAAAAAAGTTTCTGAGTGACGATGAGGTTGTTGAGGAGGTTAAGAGGTGGCTCCAGCGGAACCCAGCGGACTTTTACTAGCAAGGAATAAAGGCTCTTGTTTCGAGGTGGAGGAAAGCTGTAGAAAAGGATGGAGACTATGTGGAAAAATAAAAACTTGTAAAAAAGGTATGTAACTACTTGTGTACAAAATTTCTGGAACTTACAAGGAAACTTGGAAAGAAAGAAAAAAGGTAGGGCAGAATGTATTGAGTGGCCCTCGTAGTAGGAGTAAGTTCTAGATTTCATTTTGTATGACATCTCATGAATGACATGATAAGACTCTGTAAGTAGGCTTTGGTTACAACTACCATCTTCAGTGGACATAACTACAAAAGGATAAAAGTCAACTACATTCAAAGTTTTTTGATAAAGGAAAGACATTAAAATATTACCGGATTTCTTTGTTAAAATAATACACTGCACTGTAAAAACTGTTTGTTGCGTGTACCTCAGATCCAAACATTCACCCTTGTCCCCCACTCCCCGCTTTCTACATTAAAAAAAAAAACAGGAAAAAACGACGAAATACACTTTGGAAAAAATAAAGTATTTCAACCGTAGTAGGTAAGAGATAAGATAATAAGAGTTAAAGAGCAGCTGAAACAGTTAGCTTCTTGACAAGCGGTGTCCTCTGGAACTACAGTAAGTCAAAAATAGAACGAGTACATTTACAGGGATTAAAGAAAATCTCTCAGTGTACTCTCACTGTACCTTCGATCTATCGAGTGTACTGTCAGTGTACTTTCGGTCTACCGACTGTACTCTTTACATACTTTATGCCCAGAATACGTTTAGCTCTTTATTTCCACTCGGATCTAAGGTACGCACAAATGCCAGTTTTTAGAGTGTAGTACAGTTTAAAACAATTAAAACAACCGACTGAAGTACAGTACATTATGAATCAATTCAATGGGTGAACCATAATCATTTAAACTAGGTTTCTTTCTAACTCAATATGTCTAGCAGTAGTATGACCGCAAAATGTTCGAGTGCAAATCAATTACAATGTTGATCAAATGTTGCAAGGGGAGGGGAACGTTGGTACCCATGGGAAAGGGGTATGCAAGCAAGGGGAGGGTGTTTAGCCCCCAAGCATGAAGGGGGAGAGGGGGTTGGTCCGGGAGAATGATCTCCCCCAAAAGGGGGTTCCTAGCCTAGGAAGGTAACCTAAGAGAGAGAGAGAGAGAACGAGAGATGTTCTTGCAGGCATGTCGCATCGCATATTGGTCCCCTCGACAGCCTCAGTTATCTTAGAAGGCTTAATCAGCCAGTCGGCCTAATCTGGCTTAATCAGCCAGTTGGCTTAGAAGACTCTCTCTCTCTCTCTCTCTCTCTCTCTCTCTCTCGATATTATATATATATAATTATTATATATATATATATATATATATATATAATATATATACCGGGTGTCCGAGAATTATCTGTACAATTTTTGGCTGTTATTAAAAGTCAACCATGAAGTGTAGAAATTCCAGTGTTGTCCCATTTTACAGAGAATCTCATTAAGTTTTTTCTGATACCACGTTTTGACAAGTTTTTTAGAAATGTACGCGGGTGACAGACATTGATGATTTAAAAGCAAGAATCACAGCTGCTATTGAGCGAAATGATGTGGATATGCTGCAGCGTACATGGCAACATTTGGAGTATCGATTGGATGTTTTGCGAATCACTAATGGTGCACATATCGAATGTTTGTAACAACGTTACTTTAATAAAAGAAACTTTTGAAAATACAGATTCTAAATAATCTTGTTTAAGAATTTTACGTGTGTTATCAAGAATTTTATTAAAAGATGAAATTGTACAGATAATGTTCGGACACACTGGAATTTCTAAAAAACTTGTCAAAACTTGGTATCAGAAAAAACTTAATGAGATTCTCTGTAAAATGGGACAACACTGGAATTTCTACACTTCATGGTTGACTTTTAATAACAGCCAAAAATTGTACAGATAATTCTCGGACACCCTGTACCTATATATCCAAGGCAGTCCGCTTAATAATATACCAATTAGTGCTGAAAATTAATTTTTATATTGTAGTTCACTTATCACTACTAATTCTCTTCTGTATACACATTATCATTATTAAGAATCATTATTATTATTATTATATTTAAAAATAATAATAAATACGCCATTCGTCAACACAACCCGATACCCTTTCTTCAGTACTTCATGCTTCTTATCATTATGAGGAATTATTATTATTACTACTATTATTTTTATTATTACTATATTTTAAAAATAAAATAAATAAATAAATATATATATATATATATATATATATATATATATACACACACAGGTCGTCCGATAAGTGAGTGGCGATTCGGGAACAATTTATAAATAAAAGATAAAGGATAATAAAAATTTTATTAGAAGGAATTTTATTATTAGTAGACTTACAATTAATTCGATAATTAATTGTCATTGGGATCAACCTGATCGCCATTTACACGAACAGCAAGCTGTATGCGTCTCCATGTCCTGTCTGACATTTTTTGTAAAAGTTCTTTATCCTCATTGATGTCACTTAACACAACTTCTGCGATTTTTGTCAGATCAGATTCACTTTGATTTTCACGGCCATTAATCTGCATCTTGAGGATTCCCCAGAGGGTATTATCCGGGGTAGTCAAGTCCGGACTCCGCGGAGGCCAAGGTACAGGACCATACTTTCCGATCCATCTGCCAGGAAAATTTCTGTCTAGGAACTCACGCGCAGCGAAAGCGGTGTGTCCTGGAGCACCATCTT
Source organism: Bathynomus jamesi (assembly GCA_023014485.1). Classification (NCBI taxonomy): domain Eukaryota; kingdom Metazoa; phylum Arthropoda; class Malacostraca; order Isopoda; family Cirolanidae; genus Bathynomus; species Bathynomus jamesi. Next base: position 18,759 of record JAJOZX010010638.1, read on the forward strand.
GCTGAAAAATAGGGTTGCGAATATTCGTATTTCTTAAAGCGGGTAGAAATCTGTTCTCCAACATGTCGATATAACTTCCTGAAGTAATTCGACCACTGCACACAAGGGACCAATTAAACAATGCGCTGATATTGCACACCATATCATGATTCGATTGGATACTGTTTTACTTGATCATAATAATGAGGATTTTCTTTCGACCAAAAAAACGAAAATTTGCTTTTGCCATCTCCATAAAGGGCACATTCTTCACTGAAGAACGTACGATCTCTCTCGGCTTTACTTGGAAAAGCTTCAAGAATTTGTTGACAAGCATTAACTCTGACAATTTTATCTTGTGGCGATAAAAACTGAACGGAGGTTGGGCGGAAAGCTTTAAAATGCAAGTCTTTTTTCATCAAATCATGCAGTGTTGATTTCGGAACATTTAATGCAGATGCACGCCTACGAATACTTTTGGTTGGCGATTGTCGAATTGACACTTGAACATCATCTTCCAATCTTGCTCTTGCTTTGGGGCGACCACGGCGTTTTTTATCAACTATCATCTCAGTTGTGAATAATTTGTGTTCCCATTTTCTAATAATTTCTCCCTTTGGCGGCACATCATTAAATCTTTGTTCAAACCTTTCGCGTACTACTCTCTCATGCAATGCTTGGTTTTTCCAGATTCATGCCACCATGTTGCTGCTAATATCCGTGCTTCATATGTGTAGGGACTTTGATCACAAATTTTATCACACATGCGTCTACCTCAGCCATTGCAACGCCAATAATTAGAAATAATAAAAATAAAACAATGAAAAACCAGAACAAACAGAAATAAACATGAATTACTGCAAAATTAAAAATTTGGATTTTGGATGGACATTTATTTGATATCAAAGATATTAGTACACTATGCTAACTGACATAGAATCGCCACTCACTTATCGGACGACCTGTATATATGTATATATATATATATATATATCTGCAGGTGTATAGAAAAGTTTCTTTTATATATATGTATTGAGCCCAAGAGGTAGCCCAACCGGGCGACAGACTCACAAAATAAAAACGAAACTAAATATATATAGCATCCATCCTTCCAATAAGAATATATATAATTATCCCTTTAATGGGAAATGTGCAATTAATTTATAACAATACGCGCTCGGCCTGACGAAATTTTCATTAGACAGTTCAGAAATATGCGGAACTTAAAGTTTTAACTATTTGTACGATATATATATATATATATATATATATATATATATATTCCCCAATTAATACCCTGTAAATTCAAATATTAAACGCTCATACGAATATATATACACACACACACATATATATATATATATATATATATATATACATATATATATAATTCCTTAAAGCGAAATGCAGTAACCTTTTTCATGTCGTTATTTACCTAATGCTAAGCTCGTTTCTTGTCATAACGACAATCAAATCTATTCATTATTTAGCCTTTTTCAAATATTTTTTTAATTTTTTTTTCCAAATAAGCTATTCGGGCCCTTCAGGTACACTTTGTTTTAACGATAGATTTTTAGGTTGCTTGGCGCCAGGTGGGACGTCTGAGCACCTGAAAATTATTTCTGAACCACTGGGCGAGGGACAACGGGCAAAATTCGCCTCTCCCGACCACTAATACCGTAGCCAAGATTTTAATCAGGAATTTTGTACACTAAAACTAAAAATTTACTTCTGAAAAAGCTCTTTCTCTACCTTGTAGGCTATATACCCGTACGCTAATTACATTTATCTGTGATGTTATCTAAAATGAACCGGAGTCTCAAATTTATGCCCTTATCTACCTTACTATCAATCAATCACGTGACACCTGTTGTCTGCCTTTAATACGTATCGATAAGCGTTGTGAAAAGCTCGGATTGGAAAACTATTTTATTCTCCTCATGCGTGAACTAATAAGGTGATGTTAATGTATATATATACAGGGTGAGTCAAAAGTAGCGCCCGATTTCTGTCAGTTGATTGCAATTGTGCATCGATCACGAGGGAGGGCACTTTGAAAATTGCAAGTAAAACAGCTTGGTACAGTTCCGTAATAATTTTCCCCCGAATAAATGGTTAGATAAACATGTCATTCATTTTTTCTACCTTCTTGTACACTGTAATACAAATGGCAAACAAACAATCAACTGACAGAAATCGGGCGCTACTTTTGACTCACCCTGTATATATATATATATATATATATATATATACACGTCTATTTAACGTCTGTTTAAGTCTGTTGTAGGTAAGCTACTGGAATCAATACTTAGGGATCGTATAGTCAAACACTTGGAACTGCATAACTTGATTAGAAATACGGAGCACGGTTTTAGGCGAAAAAAATCTTGCTTAACTAATCTTTTAGAATTTTTTCAAAGCGTGGTTGAAGTTTACGATAGTCTCGGGCGATACATGTAGTGTTTTAGATTTTCAAAAAGCGTTTGACACCGTACCGCACAAAAGACTCATTGAAAAAACTAAGGCTCATGGAATCAGGGGTGTAGTAACAAATTAGATAGAATAGTGGTTGCGAGGTAGGAAATAGAGGGTGGTCGTTGATGGAGCGGAGTCGTGTTGGGCTAATGTAGTGAGCGGCGTTCCTCAGGGTTCTGTATTGGGCCCATTGCTTTTTCTTATATATATTAACGATTTAGATGTCGGCCTAGTCAGTACAATTTCAAAGTTTGCGGATGACACGAAGTTCGGTGGAAGGACAATTAATGATGAAGATAGAGGTAAAATTCAGGAAGATCTGAACAAAAGCGTTGATTAGTCAGTCACATGGCAAATGAGATTTAACGTCGATAAATGCAAAATTTTACATATAGGTTCGCGTAACGGTAATTTAGCGTATAGCATGTCAGCGAAGGAGTTGGCAAGCGTAGAACAGGAAAAAGATTTAGGAGTTATCGTCACTGGTGATTTAAAAGTGGCGAAACAAAGTACAGCACGGTCAATAAGGTGAACAGGTGCCAGGTTTTATAGCTAGGAATTTTGAGTACAAATCGTGCGATACTACTGTTCCTCTTTATAAATCATTAGTTAGACCCCATTTGGAGTACGCGATCCAATTTTGGAATCCGCATATGCGCAAAGATATAGATAAAATCGAAAGAGTTCAAAGACGAGCAACTAAGATGATTCCGTCGCTTAGGTCGAAGTCGTACGAGGATAGGCTTAAGGAATTAAAGTTGACTACACTCGAGACTAGGAGGCTAAGGGGTGATCTAATCCAAGTTTTTAAAATTATGAATGGATTCGATAAAGTAAATAGAGATAACTTTTTCGAAATATCACAATATAATAGAACTAGAAATAACGGGTGTAAGTTGACAAGTAAAAGGTTCGAGACAGCAGTTACCAACTTTTTTACGCATAGAATAGTAAATAGCTGGAATAGTTTGCTGGTAGAAGTAATTAGTAGCACGTCTATAAACATGTTTAAAATCGATTAGACGCATATGTTGATATATTGGGTATAGTTTAAAGTAGTAAATTAAGGTTTTTGTGGTTCGGAACCCACGTAAAATTGTAGGTCCCTTCCGCCACCACGGAGGACATACGCAATACACAACTACAACCACAGTTAGGTAGACCACCATGAATGGATCCTAGCGTTTTTGTTGGTCTGAACATTATGACATTATAACATATATATATATACTTATTAAAGATTTTTCCATTAAAAAATAAATTTAAAACTTTTTAGACTTAAAATAAGTTTATTGTTTTTAAAGGCTTTAAAACCTCTCGAATTTTATTAAAAATAATCAAGAGACTTTCAAATTATTTTTAAAACAATTTAGAAAGAGTTCGAAAGTCTTCCCTTAATAAGAATACAATTCAATTTATGAAAAAATCTGGTAATTTTATTCAATGAGTATTTATTAACATTCAGTTTACGTTTAAAATTTTTTTAAATACATCCTAAATAATTATTGTTAAATTTTTGTTGAAATTCATGCAAATAAATAAGTTTTTAATTACAAAATAAGGATGTAATCAACCATTCATTTAATATTTACAGAATTTTGACCTCTCTGAAATCAATTAAAAAAATCTGAGGGTTGTTTAAACCAATTTTGTTAAAGGTACGCCCAAAGAAACGGCGTCGGTCAATCAGAAATTCTGGAGCTGACGAATGGGTTCTGAGGTCAGGCCTATGGCATTTTGGAATGGTTCAGTTCCCGCATACATTCGATATAGCAACGCCCACAAGGCATCAACGGCCAATCAGAAAGCCCGCGAACTTGCGATTGGAGGTCGGGTCAACATCACTCGAATTGGGACAAACATATAAGGGGATCTACGGTCAATTCGGGCCATATCAGTTGCTATTTTTGCCGGTGAACGTCCACTCATTTGCTACCCCCAATGAATACACACAATCAGTCAGAAATTTATTCTTCACCACAAGTGTTTGAAGTTGGAGATCTTACGTGAGCCATATATATATATATATATATATATATATACGAAAGCGTGATTTTATCACGTCTTCCTGCACAGCGGAAGGGAAAACATGAGATGTAGGTAAAAAAATTAATACGCTCGTATGTTATAGCATTTCTCTATTTACCCATAGATCTCAAATAATTTTAAGCATCTTTTACCATACAAAGAGTGTCAAAGTATATATGAATGACACGGTTAAGCTAATTGTTTATTATCTACCCATGGGTTCGTGAATCGGTGACGGCGGGGGGTGCGTAGTATGCCCAACTAGTCATCCTTCCACAAAATAAAGAAAAGGGTTGGTAGATAATTGCATAAATTAGGCATTTTAAAGTGTCTGCGTTATGATTTATTGCATAATCTTCACTAAATTATGAAATGTGATTTAAGCTGACTAACGCTCTCTGTCTATATATATATTATATATATATATATATATATATAATTATACCTTACAACTTACAAAGGTTCCGCGCGATGATTCCTCATTTCGCGAAGGTCAAGTTTGTCACCCCTCCTCTCGAATTGGCCTGGTGAAGTAATGAGTTGGTTTCTTGTGCTCTCCTTCACATAGCCAGGTACGCCCGGCTCATCGGGGATTGTTCTGAGCCAGGCGTCTAATCTTCTTTTGAAGATATAGAAGATATAGAAGATATAATGAAGATATAGTCTCTTTTGAATATATATACAGTATATATACAGATATCATGTGTCATTCAGCTCAGTGATTAATACGATCCTACATTATCGATATTATTCAAGAATCCTTTGCAAGTGTTAATTATTTTTATAAAGATCCATAATTTAACCATATTTGGATATTTTCCCATAGCTGTCGAATAATTTTAAGCAACTTTTACCATACAAAGAGTGTACCAAGTATATGTGAATGACCCGATTAGGCTAATTGCTTACTGTTTATTATTTCCCCGAGTATCCTAGCTGTTTAAGCGCTCTCTCTCTCTCTCTCTCAGCACAAACGCCAGCGGTCCCTATTTTTAAAATAAACAGATATCCAATGAATCCCTTCTGCACCACTAACAACCGTATTTAGAATAAGTGCGCCGCAGTAGCTCATTTAAAGTGCAAAGTTATTCGACATTTTTCTCTTAAAGGGGATTCAAATTTCTACTTTTACGTATTAATTATATCATAATCCATAGGCCTGCAGACTTTCTTCAGAAAAATTTATGAACTGGCCAAAAATAATTTTAAAATTTCTGTCTACAACCGTGTCCTTTTTCCTTAAAGGACCGATGTCGAACTCGATCGTGTTATAGAAACTTTTCGTGAGAATTTTGAAGAAACGCATGTCATGGACAGTGACCTGAATCCGGAGGTAGAAGTTTTACTGCACACTTAGCCCAGCGATTGTCGTATCATCGTCGAAGTGGTGAGGATTTTTTCTCTTTTTCTTGTGTGTGTGTGTGTGTGTGTGTGTGTGTGTGTGTGTCGGGCAAGAATAAGCCATGTGTCTTCAACATTTTATTAAATGATCGAGCCATGAGGAATGTTTTATAAAATAGTACATAATAGCGTTTACTGTATACAACACAATTTTACGTAATATGTCCTTCAGTGTTTCTTACACATATAGGAGTTACACTGATCCCATTTTTTATACATTATATGTTTATATCCAACTTAAATTAGTCACAGAATTAACATCCATTACATTTTAAATAAGCCACAAATATAATCCTTAAACGCTACACAAACTTATATTATTGGAGACATTTTATATTTTACACAATATTGTTACAATTGATGAAGTCACAATTATATATGCATAAAACTTCACATAATATACCGAGTGCGTACGAACGGGAACCGGTTTTTTATGTGGTTGCATGCCATTGAATCATTCCGTTCGGTATCGCACAAATCGACTAATTTTATAAAATTTGTAAATTCCTTCCCGCGGGCTATATGCATGAGAAACGAAAGACAGTACATCCCGCAAGTATTGCTAAAGTAACCCTGGAATTGGTAAGGATTCCAAACAATTTGGGGAATGTGCAGTTGCTCGAGAAATTTTACAAAAATAGCGTCATTCCAAGGAAGGACCCCCAATGAGTTAAAATAGTACATTCGCTCCCTATTTTTTTAAATAAACGGCTAACCAATGAATCCCTTCACCTCCGCTAATATCCGTATTTAGAATAAGTGCGCCGCAGTGTCTCGTGGCTGGAAGCTTCAGCGTTTCGTTCTTCGCAAACACACCGATAAATTTGGAGCGTGTGATTCGGTCACTATTCATTACTCTCCGGAATGTATTCGCATCCATTTTTAAAAGTCTGTAACTACACCTCTAGACCTATCGATCTCTATTAGGGCATGTGATTCGAGGTATACTAATACACTAATAGGGGCGTCTAGCTGCTTGGCGAATTCCAATCTGACTGAGATGTTTCCACTCTGTTGTGGAGTTATGTGCGTGTTTATACTAGCTGATAAGTCAGGGGTGATGTCAAACGGGTAAAGGTTAACCTGTCCGATGAATTCCTTCTGTGTTACGCCGATTCCTAATTCATTGCAGGTACCGGCAATATGTGCAAGATTACTATAAGCTCTCGAGCAAAGCGGGAACACGGTTCTGTTGAATAATCTGTTTCTAATGTCTCCCCTAAGGCGACTCCATTGACGTATATGGTTATATTTTTAAGGCCGAAATTTTCGAAATTAAAGGCGTTCTTTTTATATTTTCCATTCACAGAAACGTGTTCCTGCATTCCAATTAATAACCTTTTAGGTAGAGATCCAAGGGCGACGTTTTCTATCTGTTTCGATGTTAGCCCAGAGGGTACCGTGTATAATTTGACCTGTACTCTGTTAACTGGGTATTTTACTGTGGCGTGTAGTAATTTATTTTTAATTTCTTGCTCTTTATCCGAGCTTAATTTCAATCGGCGCACGCGGAGATATGTCTCAATAACATGAATCACCACAGGCTTTGAACTCTCTTCTTAGTCAGCCCACAGATTTAAACAAATCTCAGGATTCGGACGAGTGAACTTTATTTTCATACCGACCCCATTCACAAGCAGCTTCTCCTGGAATGTGAAGTCTGTATGCAGGCTTCCGAAGCAGTCATACATCTTCTTTTTAGAATTTATAAACTTGTCCTTTATACTGCTTTCATCTTTAGCTTGATAATAGCCCTCGGCAGTTAAAAAGGTGTCCTTCGTTCATTTGAAAAGTTGAGGACATTTTCCAGAGAAGCTTAGGTGATAGTAACCAGTTCCTGCCGAGATGTTGATCTGGTTTAAATACACGTCACACTGACTAAATATGGAGTGTAGAAAGTTTGTTTCTAGAAATCCAACGCATTTGTCTTCACACTCCGTTCCATTTGAATGTGCTATTCGTAGTTTAGCGTACATGTGCACACAGCTTGGATAAAAAAGTAAGCCTGAGCTAGGAATCACGAACTCTATAGGAGCACTCGGTGAGCTAATGGGGTTTAGCGGATTAATTGTAATAAAGTCACTGTGCTCAATAGAAACTTGAGTTGGGAGCATGGCAAAGAGGGACAGCTCCGATTTACAACATTGTGATCTAGACGGATGGAAGAAAGCGCCATGGCGAGCCAGAAATAGTGGCACCGCTCTCAATAAGTAGTAAACAGCCTATGATTTATGAGAACAATATCCTTAGCTTATATTAGTTAAAAAAAATGATCAACTATAGGTTTCAGTCGCATAGAACACTTCTTTTTAGATGTCCTTTTCCGTTTAACGCCACGTGTGGCGGGTAACCCCTTCTTCTTCCGGACAGGCCTCTTCTTCCTCCCACCACCACGCATTTTTCTCTTTGCATCTTTAATGATTTCGTCCCGTGTACACTTTAAGTGCTTTGAGTGCTCAAGCTCCATCCTCTATGATTGGGAATGTGAGCGATACGCAGCAGGCGCGCCTGGGTATCCCCAACAAACTGAAGTTCTACGATATTGCTGTAAAAACTTGGTAGACAATTGAATTTCGCATATTCCTACCTCATATGATTCACGACCCAATTCGATGGGCCCGTGGAGTTCTGTTACAAACTTGGCCAGGGTGTTGCCAGAATGTACAGACAGAGAAGAAGAGGACGGGAGTGTGACGTAGAAATGGTTAGGCGCCATGTTGTATTTAAGCTTCATTATTGCATCAGCTTTTATATAGGTGTTGAAGCTCTCTGGGTACCCTAGCCATTTCACCAGGTACAGTTTTCTCTTTCCTGATCCTTTGTTACCTAAAATTTTTCAATTTTAAACACGTTTTTTCCTAAATTAAATGTCACTTTCTGCAGCTCCTCGCCGTAAAAGCCTCCTACAATTTCTCCCCCATTCAAATCTTCAACATAATACAGCTTTATCTCGCCTTTAGGTCTCATAGCCCTAACTTTAAAAATCTCACGTGTCCAACCTTGCTCAAATCCCTTCGCGAATTTATTACCCGAACGCGACAGCCTTACATAATCACTGATTTTGAAACGCGCAGAGTGTGATGCACTCTACGAGTGTCTTTTCTCACCTCATGCTCTGTGTGCGTACCTCTTTCTAAAATTTCGTTAGATGTTGCACCAATCGCTTGGTGGTGTGAACGGTTGTAAGATGGAGCCAGCGAATCCAGAATGTCTATATATCTGTATGTCTTTTTATGTGTGAAATAGCGATGCATGCGTTCCTTTATGGTATGTTGAACTCTTTCAGCTAAAGAGGCCTTATGTATAGAATTGCTAGTGTAGTAACTTATATTAAACTCTGTCAACATGCTCTGAAAAGCTCGGCCTATAAATTCTTTCATGTCCGGACAAAAATAGCCAGGAATCCTGTTTTCTTTCAACATCAGCGGTTTGATAGCTTTAGCAACTGTTTCAGGCGATTTATTTTTGAGGGGGATTAACCACAAATATCTAGAGAATACATCTATTATGAATAGGATGTAGCGGTAGCCACCATTATACACTGAATACCTCTGCATGTCTGTTAAATCCGCCTGCCAAATAGAATCAATCGAGGCTGCTATTGCCTTGGCTGTTTTAAAACTTTTTCTCACCGACTTATGAAGTGTATAAGCATCCTGCTCCCGCAAAAACCTCTCAACTTCTTTTTTCCCTACTCCCTCATTATAAACGTCTCTATACAGTATATCAACGCCGCCGTAGGAGGCTGGGCTAGAAATGTCATAATAACGTTTTCTTAATATGTTAGCCATTTGCGTATTTTAGAGGCGCTCGGGTAGGGTTGATCGCCACTGATCGGCCACTTCTTCTTCCTCTTCAGAGATGCTACTGATGGGGGCGAAAGCGTGTTATGTTGTGAAACACGTGTGGCTTATCTTAGGTCTTTTAACCTGTTCAGATTGCCTATCAATGTTTTGGGCACATTTATTTGCTGTAGTCTTGTTTTAATGTTTCCATCCTGCTGGTGAGGGCCTATCCCACTTTCTCACCAGGTCATGGACGATGTTAACGATATTCAAGCCCTGTACCTTTCTTCCTTCAACAAAAACCTCACCTGTATCGATCCAGTGTATAATGGGATCCTCACTCAATAGCTTATAAAGACTTAAGCCTTTATTCCGCAATGTATGTGGGAGGCTACTTTTTAATACATGCTCGATATGTTGTGGGGTCGCTCCGTTGTTCTTTGTCTGGTCGTCTCTAGCCTCGCCTCCAGGTCCTATACCTCTATGCACAGCGTCATCTGCGCTGTGCCTAATAACTACGGGGACCTCTGTCGGATTCTTATAATTTTCATATTCATGAAGAAATTTCTGCAGAGCTTCTTGGTATAAGATTCTTTTCTCATCAGGTGATTTTTCACTGTTTAATAGGTCTAACAATTCGCTTTCCATTCTTTTAAGCCTGCTTTTACGGGGTTCTAGAACCGTATCTGGATTCTTTTAACTTTGCAGTGAAGCATATACCTCGTGTGGAATCACGACTATTTTCTTCATTATATTAAACTAGTCAGTAAAGGCCCCAAAACTGAAAATAAGATGGGGAGGAATGAACCCCCTTTTTGTAAAATAATTCGTTTTTTCTTCCTCATAGTTTGACTTTTACAAGCTAGTGTGCGAATTATGTTCTTGTAACTGCATAGGCGAGCCTTCTGAGGGGGTTTCATTGGTACATTACATTTTATAACGTTAAGACAGATTTCATAGATGCATTTTGAAAAGTCTGAGTCATATTTTTAACAAAGAGCTGCTGCAGTGCCCCGGGCAGTCGATGATAGATTTTTATTAATTCATGGTATTTCTTTAGCCTCTTTGTCTTTCTGGAATATACACCGTTTCAGGCTCCTTTGGGAATATATTCGTTCTTAGAAGCACCCTAAACGTGTTTCGCGGGTGAAGGTTACAAAGCAAATATCCGTAACGTGACTTGTAGCTTCTTTATAAACTTCCAACAAAAACTCCTTACCCCGATTCTGGAACATTTGATTGGCTAATACCCCAATTTGTGACACATCTCTACGTTGTGCGAATAAGACTAGGTATTGTGTATTTAACGACACATCGCCCATGTATCTATTTTTTGAAAAATAGATTATGGTTGATGAAGAATACGCTTATGTTAAGATGGTGGGAGAACGCTGTAAATGTCTCGGCAAACGTTTTATCCATTTGTAACATGAGAGCGTCAATTACAATGACCGTATGTTCATTTCCCTTTAACAAATTTACGTCATATACACCTTTGTGGAACAAAATATCATCTTGGTACTCGTTGAATACTGACTGGAATGTCGAATAGGACCATATGACTTTATGCACAAATTTTTAAAATATCTCCCCCTTATCTTTAATGATTTTAAGCATAAACACAGTTTTACCACATCCTGTAGGGCCAGATATAATACATGTGGACGGACTCGTGAACCTGAATTTTTCTACACATTCCATCTCTAACACGTCACACTCCTAAGTGGGACATTTACAAAATATAATAAAATTTTAAGTGATGTTCCTTATATTCTACAGTCTTGTCTTTCTTCTTTCCTAGAACCGTGAATGATGATGAGGTACTGCGCCAGCAACATGTCCCCATTATCGATATTGCAGACGATACCGATGACTGTGTAGTTGGGGCTACAGACTCCACCCCCGCTAGCGAACCTCCACCAACGCCAACTGAAGCACCCCCATGCGACAATTCGAGGAGAAGGCGGGGGGCATGATGAAGTCGATGATTCGCCGTCCTCGTCAGGTATAAAGCGCGCCAGGAGTGCACCGGTTGTTAGACCTACAGTAATGGAACCCCAGCCTTCTACTTCTTACGATACAATCCCCACACTAGTTCCTTCTACAAATAAAAATGTGCCCCCTTATTCCTGTTCAATTCCGATCGTACCTCCACAGCACCAGCTTCTTGTTCTGTAGAGGATAGTATAACATTCAAGCTGGTGCGCACCGCCATCCCCACTCCAACCCTGACTAGAAATAGGTACGTAGTCAGGGTCAACCTGCGAACAATGTATAGCAATGGTGTTGAGCACGGACTACGGCGCGTAGTTGAGTGTATTGTGGAGTTTGCCCTTCAGAACAGCGACGGTCATGAAGTCAGGACACGGCTGTCCTTCGAGTTCGGGTCAGATGACGGGGATATAGATGATTTTTGGATAGTAATACCCTACAGGCGCTTGGCTGCTGTGGACAACTGGACATAGACTACATTATGGGCTGTATAATGCGGGCCTCTCAAAGTAGCATCGCCTACAACATGGACAACTTCACGATAGATATTGACCACGTGTCCCGTGTTGCGAGGCATACGGCCACACCTTATACTAGTAACTTCAATTCTCAATCTATTTTCAGACGGCATATAAACACCGAGCGTGGTTGCGGCTTTATAGCAGTAGTCTTAGCTCATATGTTTACTGCACTAAATACGGGGGCCAGAAAATTTTGGTTACCGACTGTTATACAGCGTGCCCGTAAACTGGCAGCAGATTGGAAGATCGAGTTTGACTGTAATATGGGTCTTGAAGAGCTGAGAATGGTGGAGCATGAAATGAAGGTTCGTATAGTTGTATTTGAAATGAATGATCGTCGTAGGACTGTGTATGTTTTTAAAAGCAGTGTGAGAGACCGTACAAGACCCTTACTTATTTTAGGGCTGTCAGGAACAACGTATCTTCCAATCCGCGATATAAAGGCCCCCCGGGCGAGTTATGATAAAAGTCGAAAATATGGAAGGCATGATTTGTGTAAGGAATGTCTCGAGTTTGCGGACGATATAGTGAAACATTATAAAGATTGCCACATGGTATGTGAGCAGTGTAAAAGCCCCAAATGTGAAAGTCGTATAGTTGAAGGTAAGAAGAGGGACTGTAATGCGTGTAGACGTACATTTTTCAATAATAAATGCTTTGAGCTCCGTAAGTCAATTGGCACTTGCAGGAAAAAGAGAATCTGTGAATGTAGTATGTTTCATATGATGGATAATTGGGAGAAATTCACGCATAAGTGTGATTAAATTCACTGCTCTATATGCCATGAGAAATATAAGGCAGATGGTATAAAGCATGTATGTTATATAAAAGATGCTAAGCCTAAAAATAAACCTTGTATAACTGTGTACTACGATATAGAAACATATATGGATGCTGAAACCAAAGAGGTTATCCCATATCTACTTGTAAGCCAGACTATCTGCGATGAGTGTATGGATGTCGAGTGTGATGAGTGTCACAAATGTGGCAAACGAACAAACGTTTTTAAAACGACCGCACACGACAACCTCGTGAAACTCTTTGTGTCCGATATTGTCAAGTTAGCGGATAAGTTAAAAAAAAACTGTATATTCTTGCATATAACGGGGCAAAATTTGACACACAATTCCTTTATAAGGAACTGTTTGAGCACGAGTCATCGGAGATATTTACAGGCGATCCCTTGAAAAGAGGAAACAAACTTATACAGATGCAAATAAGAGGTAATGTTCAGTTTAAAGATACTTTATTATTCACACCTTGTAAATTAGCCAAGCTAACCAAGGTGATGGGCGTAGCCGCCGAAGTTTCAAAAGGGTATTTCCCTTACTTTCCTCACTAGCGACACTTTAAATTACGTAGGACTACCTCCCCCCCAACATTACTTTATGTTAACATGAGTGATAGTGAGCGTGATGATTTTGATCGCTACTACAACAGTTTTAATGAATCTAATCCTTACAATATAGCGGATGAATGTGAGCGTTATTGCGTGAATGATGTGCGCGTGCTTAGAGTATGTTTCCAGGCGTTTAGAAGGATGTATATAGACCGGTTCAACTGCGATCCGCTACAAGTCGCAACACCCAGACATAACGTTCTGTTCCCCCTCACTAGCAACACATACCCACTGGAGAACAGAAAAACAACTGGCATCAGACCACCTGCCCATCATCATTACAACACGTTCTACACTCTGCACCAACAGCCTTAGGCACACTTACAGAAATTATAAGAAAGCTGATTGGGAACAGTTCAAAATACAAACTGAGGAACAATTCACCACATTAAACAGCACATCCATCATAAACATCAATACAACACTCAAGACATTTAATCAGATCATCAATAATGCAAACAAATACATACCCGAGGGCAACATTAGAAAATACAACCCAAATTACACTACAGAACTAGCCCACCTCATAAGGCACTGTAACGACCTCAAACATAACACACAAACACCACACATAGAAACCATAAAACAGTAGATACAACAGCTCAACACAGAAATAAACAAAAAACTCAAAGAAAAACAAACAGAAACATTTAGGGAATTCATAACAACACTAAACCACTCCAGAGATACATCCAGGCTATACAAGACTATAAACAGCATTACCCACTCTAACAGCGGCATTCACACCTCACACGCGGCTATCTGTCGCAGCCAAAATAAGATCCCAACATATACACAACAAGCTAACATTCCAGTTAATCACTACGCAAAGATAAGTCACTTAAACAGAGACAACAACCATAAACACGAGAGACAAACAGCCAGGCACAAGAAAATCGACAGACTCGACACGACCATTACACCCTTCAATACAGACCAGACCACCAAGATCATCAAAAACATTAAAATTCGAAATCTACTGGACGAGACAACATATATAACACACTTTAAACACTTGGACCCACAGGGAATACAAGCTCTCACAAATATCAGCACATATTCATACCAACACTATTATTCTTGACATATGGAAACAAGTAAAATTATTACACTACTCAAACCAAACAAAATCCAACAGAACCAGCTTCCGATAGACCCATTACTTTACTATGCACAATTGCACACCTTCCAAAGTAACAGAAAGACTAATCTTACAAATCACCAACCCACACATACCACTATCGCCTACTCAACATGGATTCAGACCTCACCACTCAACCGCGACATTACTCACTAACCTCACGCAGCACATCATGGATGGCATCAACTCCAGACGACCAGCTCAACGTACACTATTAGCAACAATAGACATTAGTAAAGCATTTGATGTTATCCCACTCTTCCCTCTCATAAACAAAATACTCAACACAAACATGCACAATAACACCAAAAGGTGGCTGAGCAACTATCTTTCAGGAAGATACTCACATGTCACATTTAATGGCAAGTCATCCAAAAACAAGCTTTTTCCGAACGGGGTCCCTCAAGGCTCTGTTCTCTCACCAACACTCTTCAACTTATACATGCATGACATTCTAACACCCATAGATAACAAGCTTACCTTATCTTCATATGCAGATGACATCATTCTAACATCCACCCACAACAACATCGACACCGCTACAAATAACCTATAAACATACATAAACAGTATACAAGACTGGCTCACACACAATAGACTCAAAGTAGCGCCCACAAAATCAACCATCACCTTGTTTACACGCAATACAAAAGAACACCAGATAACTCCACAGCTTGTACTGAACAGCACCAACATTCCACACACTCACAGGACCAAAATACTTGGGGTCACATACAACACATCATTATCTTTTGCAAACCACATTCAGGACATTAAAAACAAATGTACGTCAAGACTTAACACGCTTAGGGTACTAACAGGCACAAACTTTGGACACCAGCAGGAAACAACATCACTCGTATACAAACAATATATTCGCTCAGTTATAGACTATGCTAGCCCATGCTGGGGACCCATTATCTCAAACACACACATAAACACCTTACAGACAATACAAAACAACACACTTCGTATCATTATAGGATGCACTCAAACAACACCAGTAGAACACCTGCACACAGAAACAAAAATACTGAAAGTTAGGGAACATTTAGACATGAAGGGAACACAATTCATGGCAGCAGCGACAACTAACCCACAACACCCTTGCCACCACATGTACAATCATGCACCAACACCTCGCACCATTAAGGTAACACCAGAGAGACATTATAACCAAATACTCCATTCCATACCACGCCCCACAGACATCACACAGTACAGAAAACACATACACACACACCTAACCCACAAAGCACTGACACGATTCGGTCCGAATGCGGTCCTAGGTGCGAAGCCGCCACCCATTGGCAGGTCAGAGACCAGCCTGAGTGGATCGGATCGACTTAACTTAGCACGATTCCGATGTAGACATCACCCCAACTTACAGTCATATAAACACAATCTAGACAACTCCACAGACGACACCTGCCACCTGTGGCAGGACACACCACAAACAATTGAACACATTATGACAGACTGTACCGCTCTAGCACAACAACGAACACAACACAACATCACTAGTGCGCTGAACCTCTGGTCCACTCCGAAGAGGGCGATCGGTTACCTGCGTGACGCCGGCTTGCTCGATCGGGTGGGCTGATCGGCTAACCAACAACAACAACCACGATCGCCTCATTATGTTTTATGGTGTTCAAGAACAATTTCATGCCTAAAGACACACTAGCCGTCATTCACAGAAACACCCGACGCAGT
The DNA here is from genome assembly GCA_023014485.1 of Bathynomus jamesi. Taxonomy (NCBI): domain Eukaryota; kingdom Metazoa; phylum Arthropoda; class Malacostraca; order Isopoda; family Cirolanidae; genus Bathynomus; species Bathynomus jamesi. Next base: position 35,196 of record JAJOZX010010638.1, read on the forward strand.
TATGGGCATAAGGCTATTTACTGGCTCATACGCCTACAGCAACAGACTGGTGTATACATAAAACATGTCCGCAACACGGAGGAAGTGCCCATTAAGGTAAATGGCTGTGTTTTTTAGGTGGATGGTCTAAGCGAAGACCATGCCACTGGTGAGAAGACTGCGTACTCCTTTAATGGGTGCTGGTGGCATTGATGCCCACGTCCTGAGTGTGGAATCGTAGGAGATATCCATGGTAGATCTCCTGCCGACAGTCTTGCATGGACCCGCAACCGCGATCAGCTTATAGGTTCCCAGTTCACTCAGAAGTTCTTGTGGGAGCATGAATATGATGCACGGATGGAAACAGATGGGTAGTACCGCGAAGAAATAAACACCATCAAACGTGCAATGGAGTTGGATCCTCTCAGTTGCGGCGATAGCTTGTTCGGTGGAGGTACAAATCCCTTCAAGCTATACTTTCCACCTGCGGAGGGCATGAAACTCCATTACCACGACTTCTGTTTTTTATACCCCTACGTGATGAAGAACAATCCGTACCCCGTAGGAGCACCTGAAAAACTGGTGGGACCCGCCCTGCCCATCATCGAAGAGTTCTCAACAAATTTGAACGAGAACTATTTCGGTCTTTCTTTCGTAGATGTGCTCCCCCCTCGCAACTTATGGATGCCGATCTTACCCGTCGTTTTAGACTACAAGCTCATGTTTCCCCAGTGCGTGAAGTGCGCAGAGGAGAACAATGGGGCCTGTAATCACACATCCAACCAGCGGAAGATCGGAGGTGTATATACAAGTCCTGAGCTGTCCCTAGCCGTTCGCCACGGTTACAAAATACTGAAGATATATGAGGCGTGGAGGTTTCAGAAGCTCCCCAACCTTTTCAGGGCATATATAAACACTTATTTGAAGGATAAGGTAGAAACATCAGGGTATCCGCGAAGAGTTGAGACCGAAAATGAAAAATCGGCGTATATTCAGCGCTACCGTGATCGTGAAGGGATACAACTTGACCGGTCCCAAATTGTAAAGAACCTGGGCAAGCGCTTTAGTGCAAAGTTATGCCTAAATAGCCTTTGGAGCAAATTTGCACAGAATACAGGCAAGGGGAACGTCCATCTAGCCCAAAGTTATAACAAGGTGTGGGATTATGCCAACGCTCCCAATAAAGAGGTCATGGAGATCGTAATTGTGGGTAATACGTACATAATAAAGTACAACAGTACAGAATTGGCTACAGATACATCACGTGTTACAAACATACTGTACCTGTAGCCAGCTTCATAACAGCATATGCTCGCATCAAACTTTGTGGTCTACTGCATTCTCTTGGGCAGAGGGTTTTGTACGCAGACACAGATAGTGTGATATTCACAGAGAAGGAGGGTGAATACATGCCGCCTATTGGGGAATTCCTCAGAGAATTGACTGATGAGATCAAGGATGAGTATGGTGATAGTGCCTACGCTAATTCTTTTCTCTCAACAGGTCCAAAAACGTATGGGGTACGGGTGAGGGTGGGGGAGGAATTGAGATATATCGTGAAGGCGAAAGGCATCACGCTCAATCAGGCGAACCGACGGATCGTTAACTTTGATTCGCTGAAGGAGCTAGTGAGCTTAGAAGATGAAGGTGACCAACCACCCCAACTGACTGTAGGGATCCACAACTTTCGAGCACAGAAACTGGGGGGCGTGAAGGAACTTAGGGGTACGAAAGTGTGTCGTAACACATATAGGAAACGCTACCGGGTGACTGGCACGTACGATACCTTACCTTTGGGTGCCATGCCCCTGAATGTTTTGTTATATATATAGGGTGTTTCATAACATATGGGACGCACTTTCAGGATGGATTCAGGACCTGAAAACAATGAAAAAAGTTTATATAAACATATGCTCGAAATCGCTTTGTTTCCGAGTTACAGCCCGTTTTGTGTTCCAGCAGTTCCTTACGCAAACTGTTTACAAACACTGCTTGCCGACAATATTTGTGAGTATGTACGGGACTTAGTTCATGTATGGCCTTGCCGATTGTAATGTTTCGTACACTCTATGACATGTTTCAATATCGTTGAATGTAGAGCCATCATTGAGTCAGAGGTGCATCGCGGTGTTTCACTGTACGTATTCGTAACTTCTTACGGTGAATAAGTGCAGTCTAGTGAAGAAAAACCTTTAAAGGTTTTTGTGCTATTCAGTGATAGTATGCATTTGAAGTGAGAATGGAGGCTTATTCAAACAGAGAAATGGCAGACATGCATCTCATGTATGGACTTGCCGACGTCGTATGTGGTTTATGCATGACGGCGCTCCGCCTCATTTTAGTAGAGTAGCCAGAGACTATTTGGATGACCATTTTCCTGATAAATGGATAGGCCGTGGAGGACCCACTGCGTGGCCTGCTCGCTCCCCGGACCTGAATCCACTCGATTTTTACCCGTGGGGTCATCTGCAATCCATCGTTTACGTGACATCCATTGACAACGTTGAAATGCTTCGCCAACGTGTAGAACAAGGATGCCAGAAGTTCCGAGAAATACCTGGAATGTTTGAACGCGTCAGGCAGTCTATGACGAGGCGTGTTCAGGCGTGTATTCAAGCGCAAGGCGGCCATTTAGAACACTCTTTAAAGGTAAGGCGGATACTTGCTGGAACACATAACGGGCTGTAACTCAGAAACAAAGCGATTTCGGGCATATATTTATATAAACTTTTTTCATTATTTTCAGGTCCTGAATCCATCCTGAAAGTGCGTCCCACATGTTATGTGGTAAAACATTAAAGTCGATATTACTTCATGTATCGGAAAATTTTGATTGCCCGGCATAATGGGATACAAGTATTCACATGATTCTTTCATGTTGGAACAATCCTGTGCATGAATCACTAACGCTTGGTATGACGTTCCCCGTATGACTCATCCCCTAAACCTCCCGCCGAGCCAAACCGCGCACCTGCGGCTAATAGTCACCTCAGAGCTTGACCCGACTGGACATACACTCCTCACAATAGAAAACGATGGAGCTTCCGTTGAGCAGCATCCTCACTGCCGTATACGATGTGTCCATGACGAAGTCAGTGATTGTGTTCAGGCGTAAAACCGGCGCTGTTAATTATGTACTTGAAACGATTTGTAGACAATCAAACTCTGGTAAACGGAACGCTATTTATTTAAGTGTTGAGGAGATGAACAGAATCTTCGTGATAGTTGAGAAGTGGGGCGAGGATCGTTATAAAACACCTGCAGGTATAGGCACAAGAAGAGAGCAGATTAGTGATGCACCCTCATATGCCATTATTTGTACGTTGTGTATAAATCGCGACCAGCCATGCATTGATATACGACTGATGTGGAAGACTGCAGCTGACAAGAACGGCCTTGTCCCCACACGAAACCATTTCATTCTTGATAGAATGTTTGAAATCGTCGGTTTCCGCAAGTTAAAGCCTATATTACACGCGCGTGTTGCCGATATGCTTTATTTTGACACGGTTCTTGAATACGCATACACCACTCTGCTCGACGGGTTTATCGAGTGTAGGACTGAACAAGGCGAGAATGGATTGGAACTGGATGCGTATTTAAAAGGCATAGACTCTTCGAAATATCTTGAACTTTGGTACAAAGGACTTAAGCGGTACAGGGCTGAGCTCACCTACACTGTTCACCCTGAAGAGCTATTTCTTTATATAATGGGCAGCTGTCGGCACGATTTAGAAGATTACTTCAATTGTCGATATACATTGTGAAGAAGAGTTCACGGTTGAAAAGTTCGGCTTGGAAAGAATAAACCCTTGTTTGGAGAGGAGTGTTTTTAAACTTGAATTTAATAACGATGTTGTGGCAAACGATGCCCTCTTTGTGCGTGCTTTTGAATGCATTTTATCCGTGTTGTTTAAAAAGAGTGAAAACTTGCCAACCAAGTGTTAAACGATCTGAAAGCCCTTTACATTGAGTATAGGCACCCGCGTACTTTGAGTGGTGAAATAATGTTAAATCGTATTAATTGCATAGTACAAAGCAACGAGGATGTAACTGTAAACTCGATCACATGCGAGTTTATTATTTTAATTAAGCACAGTAGAACATAAAGCACGTATATTTTGATATATATATATATATATATATATATATATATATATATTCCATGTATTGGGTTTCTTCTGCACTGTTATTTTGAAATTTATATATAAGGGTGAATTTGCCTGTACATATATTAAACGTGTATGTAGATTTCTTCTGTACTATCATAATTTTTTATGGTTATATATAAGTGTGTAGATGCGCGTACATATATTAAACGTGTATATAGATTTCTACTGTACTATTATAATTTATGATAATAATAATTATTGGGTTTGTTTAACCCCCTTCGCAACATCTAAGGTCATATGACGGAGGGAACCTACAGCTTTACGTGGGATCCGAACCACGGGTCGCCACATAATCTGGACGCGGAGGACGGTCTCCCATCCAACTACTACCCAGACTCAATGTCGCTTAACTTCGCTGGTCAACGGGAAGCGGTGTTACGACATTGGCTACGACGTACCCTTATTATTTATGAATGTGTGTATGTATATATATATATATATTCCTCTGTGTGTATTTTTGGTATATAAATTTCTTCTACTATCATTATTTTTTATTGTATATTTATCTCCTATATATTTCGAATAAATGTATGTTAAATAATTGATTCCATGTTAAATAACTCGATTAAATAAACAGAATGACGCAGTTGTGTTTTATTATTCACAGGATATGATATTATTTGATTTAATTATCGTACGTCAAAATTAACTGCTTCACATAAGCTATTAATATATATATATATATATATATATATATATATATATATATATAAAGAGCGATGCTTGTGTAGAAGAGCGTTCCGCACAAGATGAGGAGGGAGAACGAACAAATGAAAAATGAGGTACCACTCCGGAATCGAAGCCGGGATCATCCGATTGCCGGTCAGATATGCTATCCACTAAACCATGGACCTCGATCAATCAGAAGTCGTAATTCTACTACATACGAGCAGAAACCAATGCCCTGAGGGGGCACCTCCGCATGCCGTACATATATACATTTTAACTGCAAACAACACAGTATAATTAATGTAAAGAACGACGCTTGTGTAGAAGAGCGTTCCGCACAAGATGAGGAGGGAGAACGAACAAATGAAAAATGAGGTACCAATCCGGAATCAAACCCGGGATCATCCGATTGCCGGTCAGATATGCTATCCACTACACCAGACCTCGATCAATCAGAAGTCGTAATTCTCCTACATACGAGCAGAAACCAATGCCCTGAGGGGGCACCTTCGCATGCCGGACATATATACATTTTAATTGCAAACAACACAGTATAATTAATGTAAAGAACGACGCTTGTTTAGAAGAGCGTTCCGCACAAGATGAGGAGGGAGAACGAACAAATGAAATGTATATATGTACGGTTAAACTGTATATATGTACGGCATGCGAAGGTGCCCCCTCAGGGCATTGGTTTCTGCTCGTATGTAAGAAAATTTCGACTTCTGATTGATCGAGGTCCATGGTGTAGTGGATAGCATATCTGACCGGCAATCGGATGATCACGGGTTCGATTCCAGGGTGGTACCTCATTTTTTATTTGTTCGTTCTCCCTCCTCATCTTGTGCGGAACGCTCTTCTACACAAGCGTCGTTCTTTACATTAATTATACTGTGTTGTTTGCAGTTAAAATGTATATATATATATATATATATATACTGTATATCAGGGACGTATATTCAGGGTGTGCTAGGTGTGCGCCTCACACCCAATAGATTTTCTGTAAATTAATATTTAATTAACCCTTTGTCTCCCTCTCTCAACTTTAGTTGAGACGAAAAAGATGCCTTAACCCTTAATTCCGCGCTCGACTGTTACACTAGTCGAGATGAGAAATGAGCTACTTCAATTCAGTTGTTCGGATTGTCTTCACAACCATTCGGTAAAATTTTGGTACTGAGCAATAGAAGCGTCCCTAGAGCTTGTTTGAGGTGCGAAATTTCAGTATTGCGGTGCGGCGATATATATATATATATATATATATATATATATATATATATTCTCCCCTACTATGGGAATATAAATTTATGTTTATCCCATGCCAAATCAAATGGAAAAGGGAGAGCGAGGGACCAGGGCGGAGAGTGTGCGGTCTGTGGACAGAACACCCTCCATATATGGTAAAGTGGGCGGGGCCTATGTTGCCATGGCCCGCGTCAGACGGCTTCTCAGCGAACGAGTCAGTGACTGTCAGTTTCAGTCACAATTCGTGGGCGAAAGTCTTTCTATCCAGTACTGACATATTACTTTTTTGTCCACTTCCATAACTATGCCAAACACTGTACAAAGTATATTAAGCACTCCTTTTTCAACACTTAGTTATGAGGACAAGTCGAAAGTATTAGAGGAAGGAAGACCATGTCCAGCACTCCCAAACTTGATTAGTCAACACAAAAATAAAAAGTCTGGATATACAGGCATTTTTCAGTTTCTCAGTATAAATCTGTTGAATGGCTGACTGGTTGTGAAGAGCGTTCTAAACTTTTCTGTTGGCCATGTTTATTGTTCTCAAAAGAGAATAATATCTGGAGTAAACAGGGATATTCTGATCTCAATCATCTGTCTGCTGCTCAGCAGAAGCACGAGAGATCGCAAGGCCATGTTCAGTCTTTTCTTAGCCATAAAATGTTTGGCAAGCAAAGAATTGACACATTAATTGATAAGCAAAAGCACATGAAGTAAGCAGACACAATGAACAAGTAAAGAAGACAGAGAAACTCTAAAATGGCTTATTGATGCAATATGCTATCTTGCTAAGCAAGAACTTTCTCTGCGAGGTCATGATGAGGCTTCAACTTCAGTGAACAGAGGAAATTACATAGAAATTCTAGAATTGCTTCGGGAGTATGATTCTATTCTAGATAATCATTTAAATACATCCACTGTGTTTCAGGGAACTTCTCCTACTGTGCAAAATGACATAATCAAAGCTATAGCCTCTGTAATGAAAGACAATATAAAAAAGGAAATTGATCAGCAAGATTTCTTTCTATAATGCTTGATGAAACCTCAGATGTTACGTCAAAATCACAGCTCTCAATAGTTTTGCGTTTTGTTCATACAGGTAAAGTATATGAAAGATTCATTGGATTTACTGATGTTAGTAGCGACAGAACCTCTGGTGGCCTGTTTAAGCATGTAGTGAACATAGTTGAGGAATATCAGATCGAAAGCAAGTTAGTTGGACAGACTTATGACGGAGTATGTGTAATGAGTGGACATGTAAATGGCTTGCAGAAAAAAGTCACTGAAGCTTATCCTCTTGCCATTTTTACGCATTGCTATGCTCATGTGCTGATACACCAGTATCAAACAGTGCAAACACTTTTTCCAAATTTTGAGTAGAGTAGCTGCTTATTTTTCCACGTCTTCTAAAAGAGTACATGCTTTAAATGAATTTGTTTCCAGAAGATTGCCCTCTGTTGCTCCAACGAGATGGAACTTCACATCTCGTTTAGTAAATACTGTAAAAAGTTACAGAAGCAGTCTCACTGATTTCTTCAAGGATGTAATCGAAAAATCATGCTGCAGATTAGGACACGGATGCAGTAGTAAAAGTAGGGGATTCTTGTCATTCTTGGAAGATTTTCAAACAATATTGTTCCTTGAGATTTTTTCAAAAGTGTTTGGGTATACTGATGTTTTGTACAATATATTACAGAGTGAAACATTTGATGTGCTGTACTGTAGTGAGAAATAAGTGAGTTACACAACAACTGAAATATGATAAGGATCACAGTTTTGAAGAGCTATGGCTTTCGGTTGTGTCTGAAAAAGATGAACTCCATGATCCACAGCTTAAAAGATGCAGATGAGAGATAGAAAATGACTGAAAAGATGCTTATCACCAGTTGTTTTGCAAGATCATGAATAGCATTATTGATCAGATTCACACTAGATATTCTTCTCTCTCTAAATTAGAGTTTTTTCACCTTCTTGCGCTTGAAAAATACGAAGAGTACAAGGTAAGCTTCCCAGATAACCTACTGAACAAAGTAAGAGACTTTTATGGAACACTGTTTGAGTATGTGCGTCTCAAGAATGAACTCATGGTACTCTATTCAAGTTCAGAGTTCTCGGGCAAACATGTTCATGAACTAATGAACATAATAATGAGAGTGAATCAACTCAGCTGCGGATTCAAAGAAATCTATAAACTAGCAGAATTAATCTTAACAATTCCAAGCACCACTGCTTCAGTAGAACGTTCTTTCTCGGCCCAAACGAATAAACACATGCTACCAGGGCAGGAAAGGCTATGTGGTAGTTTGCTTTCGATAGAAAAAGGGCTGCTAATAGACTTGAAGCAAAGAAGTTCCTTCAATGATGACGTTATTGCTCACTTTTCTTCTTGAAAAAGAAGACTTGAGTTTATGTATAAATAAAGTCGGTTGAAAGGATGCTGTAGGAAATTGACGTTTTTGTTTTTACTTTTGAAGTTAAGGTTCACCTATTTCTTCCAGTGCTTTGTTTATTCTTAAGAGTGTGGATTACTTATGTTCATATGCTTAACATATTACACTGCTTATACATGTGAAGCAAAGAAGTTCCTTCTATGAGGACGTTATTGCTCACTATTTTTCTCCAAAAAGAAGACTTGAGTTTATGTGTAAATAAGTTCGATGCTTAAAGGAGCCCGTAGGAAATTGGTGTTAGATTTTTTACAGTTCACTTAAATTCTCCAAGTGCTTAGTGTAATATTGAGAAGGTGGACTGCGTATGCTTACCATATTACTATTAAGATTTATTAATAACTAAGTTAACATGAATTTCAGTTATTAATTTTACTCCACATGATAGTCCACACACCCAATTCACACAGTCACCATCCGCCACTGATATATATATATATATATATATATATATTTCCATTCTAGGCCGATTGGGGTTGTCAAGAACTTCATTATATGGAGAACAACTCCTCTCCATTAAATATATACAAATTAAATAGCGCAATCTGGCGACTATTCTTATGGCTTGCCTTGGGAAAATAAATAAATATATATATATATATATATATATATATATATATATATATATACTACATTCTAAACAAGCCATTTATGTCTTCTAAGCCAACTGGCTGCTTAAGACTTCTAAGCCAGGTTAAGCCAAGTGGCTGATTACACCTTCTAAGCCAAGTGCGGAGATCAAGAGCTTTATTATGCGTCGGGATATGCCAACGAAAAGACCTTCTCCTATCTCCTCCTCTCTCTTACCTTCCTAGGTTAGGTTTAGGTGTGGGAGTAAACCCCCTCTCCCCCTTCATGCAGCTTGGGGACTAAACTCCTCCCCCTTTTTTCTCCCCTTTTTGGGGGGTGCCAACACCTCCCCCCGTTGCAACATTTGATCAACATTGCAATTGATTTGCACTCGAACATTTTGCAGTCATACTACTTGCCTTTTACTTTTTATTTTAGGAAATTTGAATGTAATTGACTTTAATCCTTTGTAATTATGTCCACTGAGGATTGGAGTTGTGACTCCTGAAACGTTAAGTAAATATGTTAGTTTAAGCGTTCGTCATTTTGTTCATCTTACAATACCGCCTCCCGAGGAAGAAGCCGTTGTGTAGAATTATATATACATACAGTATATAAAGATATTTAACTCTTCACACTTCCACTTAAACTACAAATGCACTGATAATATATATATATTATATAATATATATATATATATATATATATATTATATATAATATATATATATACTGAGGCTGTTTACCAGGGTCCTCGAGAGAGCTGTGGTACCTTGGAACAGTGATATGATCAGGGTGCCATAGGCTTTCCAGTGCCAGCAATTCCCCATAAAATCTGGTGAGTAGTGCGTTAAAGTAATAGTAAGCACACACTATTAGTTTCTACTACTACAACTCTCTAATTTAAGATTCTAACTTCATACACCTTTAAATAATTTTTGGAGTAAAAATACAATAGAACGTAATTGGAAAACAGAAAAATAAGATAATTAAAACCCACTCTAATAGACAGAGATTATTTCCACAACAGTATCAATGCCCACTGGCATCCTCTTCGGGTATCCACCCGGGTATCTGTATCCACCCGAAGAGGATGCCATTGGGCATCGAAACTGTTGTGGAAATAATCTCTGTCTATTAGAGTGGGTTTTAATTATATATTTGACCTTCACGTAGAAAAAGTGAAGTTTTTGCATTTATCAGAAAAATAAATTTGAATTACTGAGTAGTTTAGTAATTTTCGGTGTTGACTATAATATATTATTTTTTTTCTTTTAGGTACGGGATGGCTGCGAAATTAACATTAGACGAGAAGTGAGCTTGGTTTTAATGTATGGAATATTAGGTATTACAAATCGATGAATTGGTACAGAATTTAAATTCTGTATTGATTCATCGATTTGTTGTACCTGGCGTTCCATACATTAAAACCAAGCTCACCCTCTCGTCTATTATTAATTTCGCAGCCATCCGCTACCTAAAAGAAAAAAATAATATATTATAGTCAACACTGAAAAGTCCTATGGTGCGCGACTTTTGCGTCACCCTGTATATTAAATTATTTGAAACAAAATATTTCAATCTTGGCATTTAGTAGGGGCCTCCTTTGACTTGGGGCGCCAGGAATTTTCCCCCTATTCCTCACTCTCATAAGGTCCGCTGCTTATTATTTATTTAAGTAATTTTGCTTACCTGATGTACATTTAGAAGTTGTTGAAAAGCAATCTTGCATAATTTATTTTAAAATCACCTACTTTTCATTCAAATAATGGACCAATATTCCCTTTTGAAACGTCAACTGAAATTAGGAACTCGACTTTCCTCTCTCTCTCTCTTACTCTCGCTCTCTCTGGAGAGAGCGATTATAACGGCAAAAATGAGTGGCAGTAATAGTTTATTAAAAGTAAATATTAAAGGAAAGGAGTGATGGGAGACATAAGTTGAGTAGTGACAGAAAGGGACGAAAGAAGGGGAAAATAAAGGCCCCCAAATGACACAATATAGACAAAAAGATACTCTTTTTCTTACTCAATTTTTTGGGGCACATTTGACACTCTGAAGTCGAGTTGAGGTTCCTCTGTCATAAACGCTTTTATTTCTTGTACGAAGGGCAAGTTGGTTGAGAGAGGACCAATCTCGATTCTTAAGTGACCATTCACCTGAAAAAGGTAAAAAAAAATGTTGAAATGTGACTTCAGCATAGAGTTTATATAGTTACAGTTTTGAGTGTAACTAATTCATAGTCTTTTTTTAAAGGTATTTTATCGGGTATATAAGGGGTACAGGGTATATCCTAAAGCATTTATAGGATATTTTTCGGAACCTAGTGCGAGTGGTTGAAATATTATGAACTTTATTTTATGAAAGAAAAACTTTATTTAAATCATGATGTAATAACTTATAGGTCGGGAAGCTGAACAAAGTCGATCTGAACAATGTCGACACGCATAACGTCGACAAAAAATGAAAAGTTAGTTTAAATTAGGTCAGGTTAGGCTAAGTTGGGTTAGGTTAGGTTGCATTATACCCGGTTAGATTATAATTGCTTAGGTTAGGTTACATTATACCCAGTTAAGTTACAGTTGGTTAGGTTACATTATACCCGGTTAGGTTACAATTGTTTAGGCTAGGTCTGATTAGGATAAATTAGTAATTTTCATTGAAAATCTGAAAGGTAGTTTGAAATATGACTTCCATATATAATCCTCGCAAAAGGTCGAATGTCGACATTATAAAATTTGATTTTTTTCCTGTAATGCTTATTTGCACACAAATTAAAATATACAACAACGATTTGATCGACATTTGCGCTTTCGACGTTTCCTTATTTCGTTTCACTATTTCAGGGGAAATAGTTAAATATTCAAAGAAAGTAATATGGTCCATCTACCACAGCACATAAACGGCCATGAACAATTGTCACTGCAATCTAGAAATCTGTCTGTCTGCCCATATATATATATACACACAATGCTGTGCAAAAAGATTAGGACACCTCATTTATTTTGTAATTTTCGGATTTACTGTAAAGTTAATTTATGAACATTTCTTTAGATTAATTATTTTGAAATATATATCAAAAAAGCCCACAAAATTTCCTTTCCATTGTTATATAGTTCAAAATGATTAATCTAAAGAAATGTTCCTAAATTAACATTACAGTAAATCCGAAAAGTACAAAAGAAATAAAGTGTCCTAATCTTCTTGCACAACATTGTGTGTGTGTGTGTACACACACACACACAACACACACACACACACACAAACACACTAATATATAATAATATATATATATATATATATATATAATATATAATAACAGCAATAAATGTACGAAAATTACCTTAAAATTTGAACGCAAATATTTTTAAGATGGGTTGAGAATTTTAAAACAGCATTTCCACAATATCTGAAAAAAGAGAAATATATATATATATATATATAATTGTATAAAATTTCCTCAAAGGCTAAGAGAATATGGGATTAATAGGAGTCAGTGCAGAACTATTTCTGAGTTATGAAGTTAAAACTGTTTTAGGGTTCTGAGTTATTTTAATTAATTCCCTTTCGTGAGAGAAAAAATATTCGTTGGAAGTCATTTTTTTTTCCACATATAATTTACGTTATGGGCGCAATTAGGCATTTTTACGAGGGTTCACGAAGACCTATAGAAACGCACAGTTGTTTCTACACTTGAATATGTCTACATTATACATGCATACATACGTACGTACATGCATACATTATTAGTGATACATATACATACTTTTTCGTAATTCTCATTGATGAACTAAATTGTATCTCATTATATTATTATTAATTATTATTATTATATTATTATCATTCTTATTATTAGTGAACTGATAAGCTAGTGTATTTCTAGGTTACGTTACGTCAAACAATGCTTCTCGCACGTTGAAATTACAGCTAAAAAAAAAGAAAATAAATAAGTAAATAAAGGAAAAAAAAAAGATAGATTAAAGAAACAAAAGTAAAAAGCAAAATTCGTCGAATTGAGAATACTTTTTAGATTCAATAAACAAGATTCAATTTATTCTTCAATTTCTACTTTTTCTCTTAAAAGAGATTATGGAAAATATTTCTGCCAAAATCTATCAATCGGTCTATCACTCAGTTTAGCTTAAAAATCTTCAGAGAATAGAACTATTTCGACACTGATTAGTCGGAGAAGGCTGCGTACGACTCTCTATCGAATCGTCTGTCGAGACTCAGTTGGTAAATCTTTTTACATCTTACAGCAGGGGAAATAGGAGGGAAAATTGGGGAAAAAGAGATTTTTCTTAATATACATATGTTAAGAAATAAAGCTAAAGCGTTCGACATGTGTGACCATGGAATCATAATACATAAACTGAAATATATGGGAATAACAGGAAAAGTAGGGAAATGGATATATAATTTCCTTAGTGAGCGGAGGCAAGTCGTTACAGTACAAGGAGTATCTTCATCAGAATCAGAGGTCCTCAGCTCAGTACCACAAGGAACGGTATTAGCTCCACTACTCTTCATAATCATGCTAACTGACATAGATGAGGACGTTACCAGAGACAGCACAGTAACATCCTTTGCAGATGACACAAAGATCAGTAGAAAAATACGAAAACCAGAAGACATAGGATCTCTACAAACCGACATAAACAAAATTTACAAGTGGACGGAAGACAACAATATGAAGTTTAACACCGAGAAATTTCAGCTATTACGGTACGGAAAAAGAGAAGACCTAAAGTCCATGGAATATTATACCCCAAATGGACAGGAAGTCCAGAGAAATTCCAGAGCAAAAGATTTAGGGGTTGTAATGACAGATGATGCGAAATTTGAAACACAAAATAAGATAGCAGTAAACAGAGCAAAGAGAATAACGGGTCTGATATTGAGAACTTTTAAACGAAGGGATAGGAATGTAATGATCCCCCTACTGAAAACCCTGATAATACCCAAACTGGAATACTGCTCGGTCCTAACATCCCCATATAAAAAAGAAGACATTAGACAGCTGGAGGGGATTCAAAGAAGTTTCACAGCCAAGATCAATGGGTGCAAAGAACTAAATTACTGGGAAAGATTACGAGAACTAAACCTATATTCACTGGAAAGGAGAAGAGAGAGATACACCATTATTTACACTTGGAAAATAATGGAGAAACTAGTCCCTAATCTTACTCTGAATCCCATAACTCCCCACACAACGGTGGAAGGTAGAAACGGTAGACTGTGTCGTATTCCCAAATTGAAGGCGAGACAGGGAACATCCTTAACCCTGAAAGAAAATAGTTTTGTAGTGAGAGGACCAAAACTATTTAATCAGCTGCCCAAAGACCTAAGAAACACGAAGGGAGTTGCAGTGGAAATCTTCAAAAGAAGACTTGACGCCTGGCTCAGAACAATCCCCGATGAGCCGGGCGTACCTGGCTATGTGAGGTGGAGAGCGCAAGAATCCAACTCACTACTTCACCAGGCCAACTCGAGAGGAGGGGCGACACGCTTGACCTTCGCGAAATGAGAAATCATCACGTGGAACCTTTGTAAGGTTGTAAGGTAAGGTAAGGTATATGTCTGATATTCGTGTGAAGTGGAATGCAGACATAAGATGTAATTCTCGTATATGCAACAAATAATTTTGTGTGTGTGTGTGTGTGTGTTAACCCCTCCGTCTATGGTGTTGGTCGGTTCGAAGTTGACGGGGGTTCTGGTTAGGGGGCAGCAACGGATTTGTTACTCTGGAGTAGCTGGTACCGTATAGGGAATCGCAGTAGTTTTCTTCTATACTACTCTCCGATTTCTTCTTGTATTGGATCGGAGGATTCTGTGAAGCTGATTAAATTCTCTGAAGGTTCCCCGATTCTTCTTGTAACGGATCGGGAAATTATTTTTCTCTATTTAAGACAAGTTCTCTAAAGAGAGCAAGGCTCTCGAAGGAGATGGACTTTTTCTTACGGTAATTTACTGCTAAAATGTTACAGGTAATGCTCAGCCTCTAAGTTAGATCAGTCTAATCAGAATAAAGATGAGAGAAATTTTGTGGGTTTATATACCAAAATTTTGTTAACATCACTATTATTTAATGTTGACTTGTTTCGTTTCTATTCTCTATAGGCTGCTTTATTTTTGCACATTATTTGAAGATAAGGTAAATTTTTTTTTAGCTGTGGCAACGTCTAAACAGATAACCAAGATATTTGAAGATGAAGCCATATTTTTATCTTAAACCGCATATTGACAGATCTGATGTTATCACGAACTGCCGAGTTAACTAAAAATGGAAATTGAATTATGCATTTTTACACTAAAACATGCATATGAGCAAAAATTAAAGGCTTAAGATTCACAATTAAACGTTTAGGCATGACATGACTTCATCTTTTATAACGAAGAGAGAATGCATACAAAAAATGAACATTTCAAAATTTAATCAGGTTTCATTATTAAGCTAAATCTAAAAAAAATGATTAAGTAATTTAAAAAGAAACAATTCACCAATTATTTGGCAAAAATAGAAAGCAAATCAAAAATTATATTCAAACTCGCGTTGGGCGATTTTGGTCCTTATGTAAAAATGAATATATAAACGTACATACATATGAATATAAGTATTATATGAATGAATAAAAGAATATAGGAATATAGGGATTATTCATTTCAATTTTTATATATATATAATATATATATATATATATATATATATATATATTATATATATATAGCCAATAGAGTTGAAACACCTTACATTTTTCTGGAATGAGAGAAATATTAACAAAACTTACCTATGACATCATAGATGTCTTTAAAGTACTGATAATGAATTTAGAAACGCTTGTCAAGATTTTTGAACTTCCTCTGAGAGAGTTGATGTAATTATCATTTGTTATATTTGATTTAATACGCTTTACTTTTACACTTTTTGCAGTTTCTTCGTTAGAATATTTAAACTAGAAAGTGATCTGATATCATTATATCAACAGCACATCATTACTCAAAAGCAGCATCCACGTTTCATTTCACTTTATCAGCCAAACTGAAAATATTCTAGGGTGCTGTAACACTTTTGGCCAAAGTTGTATATGCCGTAATCAGTTTTCCTAATGTTTTATTTAAGAGTCTATGCGGGAAATAAATGAAGGAACCTCATTTATATACATGAATTGAATGTCATTTACGCCTCTCTGACAGTGACGTGAATCAAAGTACTAAAAAAATGATAAATAGATTCTAGATTCTTACCGAGTAACTGCAAAAAATGAAAAAGTAGAAAATATTAAATACAGCAAATGACATTTGCTCCAAATCTTGACAAATATTACTAAATTCATTATCATTACTCAAAATACATCAATTATGTTATAGGTAATTCCTGTTAAAACCCCTCTTAATCCAAAAATTCTAAGGTGTTTTAACTGTTTTAGCCGTAGTAACACTTTGCCTCGTATTAAAAAGAAAGTTAATTTTTATATCTTATACGTATATTTCGACGATTTAAACGAAAGTACTGAGTACGTTATCGAGCTTAGCACTAAAAAATTAATCTCAACTAGACGTAATTCTATGACTTCATAAATTATAATCCTCCGATTTTATCGGAAATCAACTCGGGTAAAAGTATAATACGTAATGACTAATTAAACACTAAATCTACCCTAACCTCTCCTTAGAGCCTATTATCGCGTTTAAAGCAAATTTTCGCTTTCATAATGTAAAGTTATTTCCTTTTATATGCTTTACAGCAAATTTGGGTATCGCGAGAAGATTAAAAATGGACCAATGATTTATACTGACAACGGAGGTGACACTTTGAAATTGGAAGAAATTTGCTATCTTCCATTCTGAAGGAAGTTTTCCCTCATAAATAATAATAGCCCAATGGATACTCGGCGCATGCGTATATAATGCGTATTGTAAAAAAAAAAGAAAAAAGAAAAAACTCATACATACTAAACAAGACATTTTTATTATAATTCTCCAGAGAACCGAGATGAAGGAAATAACAGGTTTATTTCCTACTATAATTTCATATTCTGAGATTATAACGTTCAACTTCTTAATATTTAAAAGGTTATATCTTCAGTATAATTACACTAGAATACATTACATTACGTTAGGATATTAATATTACGTTACGTTAGGATACATTACCTTACCCGATACTCGGAATTGCCTTTTAGTATAATCATATGCTCCGTTTTAATTAATAAAATTATATATTGTTGAAGAATGAAATGAAGCTTTACTGGTTCGATATACAATAAATAATACAAGTTCTCCGTCAAGGAAGGCGTTATACACCCCCTCACGAAAAGGTATTCTATACAGTGTCGTATAAAATAAGTTACTATAAAAAATATAAATTTTTTATATAATTATTAACGACAATTACAATTTTATGAAAATAATGTCATAAATTATCCGAACATTCAGTCCATAAGATTAATTCTTTGTCGCATGGCGTCCACTTTATAGCTAAATTATTCTGGCTATCGCCAGACGATTTTATTCAATCTTAGGGAAGCCCGCTACGCGAGAAAGGATTATAACTTACCATTGTATAGTAAACATTCCTTCAAGTTCTATCCTTATTTAAGTATCTTACAAACCGAAAAGAAAAGTGATTAATTGCGCAGAAATCGTAGAAAATCGCTCTGTCAGGAAGAGGAATGCTTTTTATGTATCACTGTTCATCCATGTTTTCTACACATTGACGGAATTTCAACAATTTGTAGAACTAATTAAATTTTCTTTGTTTTCCCCCATTCCAAATATATGATAAACAAATTGACGGAAACGAGATATATATATATATATATATATATATATATGAAAAATTATTTCACGAAAGTGACACGTGAAAAGTATTTATGATGAATAAAACCACGAAGGAAAAAAGAAACACAAAGGGGTGCTCAAGCGCTTTCGTCTAATGACATCCTCAGGAACACTGGAGTGAAAGGACAGATCAAGGCAATATATAGGTTACAAAAATAAACATACATACATACATATTCACATATATATACATATATAATATATATATATATATATTATATATATATACATATATACATATATATAGTAAGCATAGAAAAAAATTGTGGGAGGAGCCAACATTTATATGGTCACAGAAGAATAAAGAAATAAAAATAAATATATATATAAATTGAGAAAAAATTAATTACAAAATAGTGCCTTAGTGATATATATGTCACAGCCTAAATAATCATAAAGAAATAAACAGGCAAATAAAAAAAAAAAAAACCATAAATATACATACATACATATATATATATATATATATATATACATATATATATATATATATATAAAGACACTTTTAGCACTTTGGCCGACCTTCAACATAAATTCAAATGGCTTTTTTATGGAACAGGTCACAAAAGAATAAAGAAATAAAAATAAATATAAATATTGTAAGTGGAGTCTACCAATTCAAGCTCAAGAGGGAAGTTTTACAATCGATTTAATAGATGCTGCCAAATTGATATATATGTCAAAAAAATAAAGAAATAAACCAAAAAAAAAAAAAAAAAAAAAAATTAATTATTAAAAAAATAAAAAATAATAATAATAAATTGAAAGATAAATTTTAAGAGAGGCACACCAATTTATAAGGGAACAATTACCACATATGCATATTATAGTCACAAACGAATAAAAAAGTACAAGTAAATATAAATTGGAAAACAAAATGATGCCTAGATGATATATAAAGAACAATAAAATAATATACAACATATATACGGTATATATACGAAATATAAACGCAATATATACAGAATATATATATATATATATATGCATAAGGGAAAAAATTACCAAATTTGTTTTTATAATTATTGTCTGAGAAAACGGTAGGTCGCAAAAGAATAAAGAAATAAAAATAAATATAAATTGAAAAAATTACAAATAATACACGTACACATGTTACCCACATAACCAAATATATATATACATATACACACATATATACAAACACACACACACACACACACACACATATATATATATATATATATACAAGCTTGACCTTCACGAAATGAGAAATCATCCCGCAGAACCTTTGTGAGGTTGTAAGGTAAGGTAAGGTACATACACATATACATATATATATAATATATATATATATATATATATATAATATATATATATATTTAACTGCATACATACATACATACATACATATACACACATACATACATACATATACACACATATACATACAAACACATTTAACTGCAATGACCACACACATACTCACATACACATACATACATACACATACACGCATACAGCAAAAAATTGAAAAATAAAATTGTAAGGGAAACAACAGACAAAAACAAATTTTTTACCAAAGATTTAACAACCTGCCCTTTTTGTTTAAATCCATTCTGAAGGAATTCAGAGCAACGGGATCAAGTTGAAACAGACCTTTACTCATGTTAAGGTTATTTGTAAGTTGAATTATAGCCGACTCAAGAATATTTCTATTAACAATGTTGCTAGAGTGAAACAAAACTGAAACATTATTCCAATCAATACAATGGGATAACTCTGACAAATGGACAAAAAGGGCACTGGACAACTGTCCCGTTCTAACGGAATATTGATGCTGTTTTACACGCGTTTGCAAATCCTTTCCCGTCTGACCTATGTAAAAGGAATCACATTGCTTACACCCAATTTTATAGATAATGCCTAAATTATTGGTAGGGCTATTTTTTACTATGATGTTTTTCACAATATTGTTATATGAAAAAACTACACTGATATCCAAAAGTTTAAGTACATTAGCAATGCCTAAGAAGCCCGGGAAAAATGGAAGTACTAAAATATTCTTTGACAAGGTGCGAGTGTTATTATTCACACGATAGAAGGTTCGTTTAGCCTTATTAAGACAAGATTCCATGAACGCAGATGGGTAACACAACTCACTTCCAATACCGTTGATATTTTCCAATTCGGCATCGATGTATTCCGGACTGGCGATCCTAAGAGCGCGGAGAAACATTGAGGAAAATATGGCCTTTTTAATAGGGGTGTCATGTCCAGAGTAAAAGTGTACGTAGGACAAATTGTTTGTTTTTTTCCGATAGATACTAAACTTAAAACCCGGGCTATCCCTATGAACACGCACATCCAAAAACGGGATTGAGTTGTCTTGTTCCACTTCTAAAGTAAATTTAATGGAGGGGACTTGGTCATTTAACTGAAGGAGGAAGTCATCCAGGTCACGATTCATGGGCCAGATACACAAAATATCGTCGACGTACCGCAACCAAGGGATGCCAACCCCCAGGATTCTCGGAATGTAAGTAATTTCAAAAAACTCCATATAAATATTGGAGAGAAGGGGCGACAAAGGGTTGCCCATGGCCATCCCAAAAACTTGTTGATAATGCTCGCCATTGAAAGTGAATTTACAATCCTTGATACAAAGCTTAATAAGCTCCAAAACAGTGTGTGCAGGTAATGGTAAATCATAATTATGTAATTCTCTGGCGAGAAAGTCAAGCATATCATCAATCGGCACTTTTGTGAACAATGAACAAACGTCGAAACTGATCAATCTATCGTTGGTATTAATGCGAACATTATTCAATTTTTCAGTGAGATCCATGGAATTTTTTACGTGTGAATCAGAGACAGTTCCAAGAATGGGGGACAAAACATTAACAAGCCATTTGGAGAGTTTATAGGTAATAGAGCCCACCGAGCTAATAATAGGGCGCATAGGGTTACCCGGTTTGTGGGTTTTAATAAGACCATAAAGATAAGGCAGAGCAGGTGAAGTGGACAAAAAAAGGGGAATTAAATCCTTATGATCTTTGAGAATGCGTTTCAAGCCACTATTGAATGATTTGATGACATCATCCTGTGGGTTCTTCCTAAGTTTCACGTATGTGGCGGGGTCCTGAAGCAGCTCATTCATCTTTCCAATGTAATCCACTTTGTCCATAATGACTAAGGTGTTAGCCTTGTCTGCTTTAGTAATATGGAGCTCACTATCTTTTTTTAATTGTGAAAGGCTATTGCGGAAACGTTTAGGAAAGTTATCTTCGTAAGAAATATTCGCAGCACCATAGACCAGGCCTTTAACTATGTTAACTAAAAACTGAGGAAGGTTACACTGTTTTTCAAAACGAGCAAGACTATGACAAATTTGTAAAGCAGTAGGTTTTTTAACAATATAAAAGGACATACCAAATCCAAGGGCACTTTTTGCATCGTCACTAATGTTTTTCGAAGAAAGGTTCAAAACACACTTTGAGCTTGCTTTTTTACTCCACTGACTATTTCGAATGAGACTTTTAATTTTGCGATCCAAAATGTTTCGAAGTGAAGAAGTTCTCCGACGCAACTCGTTGTAAATTTCATCAAACAAAGGTTGGATCCACGGTTGGGGAATAACAGTCAAAACATTACGTTTGGCAATGCCTAAATTTTTGAAGGTGGACCACTCATTTTGTCTGGTGACTTCAATATGTTTCTTTAAAATTACTCTGCTAAAGTTGTTGAACGGATGGTCGTCCATTTCTCTGAGGCGAATCGGAAGGAGGGACTTGGGAAGGACCTGCTCCTCCAGACAATTAGTAAGAAACTTCCGTCGGATCCGAATTGCATGCCCCTTCATTAATGTAGAAGCAAACACCGACACAAACGGGGACAATAGAGGGAACAGCAAGGCGAAGGAACGCGTGGTGTTCATTATATGAAAAATTATTTCACGAAAGTGACACGTTCCCTCTTGAGCTTGAATTGGTAGACTCCACTTACAATATTTATATTTATTTTTATTTCTTTATTCTTTTGTGACCTGTTCCATAAAAAAGCCATTTGAATTTATGTTGAAGGTCGGCCAAAGTGCTAAAAGTGTCTTTATATATTATATATATATATATGTATATATATATATATATATGTATGTATGTTATTTATGGTTTTTTTTTTTTTATTTGCCTGTTTATTTCTTTATGATTATTTAGGCTGTGACATATATATCACTAAGGCACTATTTTGTAATTAATTTTTTCTCAATTTATATATATATTTATTTTTATTTCTTTATTCTTCTGTGACCATATAAATGTTGGCTCCTCCCACAATTTTTTTCTATGCTTACTATATATATGTATATATGTATATATATATATATATATATATATACAGGGTGGGCGGAAAGTAGCTCCCTATTTTGGATTGGTAAAAAAATAACGTATATTATCCATTTATTTCAGAAGAAATAATATGAAAAGGTAGGCATACATGGTAGGTTTTCTCTAAAAATTCAATGTGGGCTCCAACTCTTTCCACCAGCTTCTGGAGCCGCCCCAGGAATGGCGTCCACTGACTTTAGCAGGAACTCCGGCGGGATGGAGGACATGACTTCCCGAATTCGGTCCTCCAGTTCTTCCAATGTCCTCGGTTTGGTGCGGTAGACTTCTTTCTTTACCCACCCCCAAAGAAAGAAGTCGCACGGGTGTCAAGTCGGGGTCCTTGGCTGGCCATTGATGTGGACCACGACGACCCATCCAACGCCCAGGGAAGTGGGCATCCAGCCACTCACGGACAACAAGAGCGAAGTGCGGAGGGGCGCCATCTGCATAAATATCAGATCGTCGATGTTCTCCATGTGCTGACAACCGGCCAGACCTCGTTTCGCAACATAGCAAGGTACCGCTCAGCATTCATGGTGTTGCGCAGAAGGACGGGCCCACAACCTGATCTGAGGTCATACCACACCACACCGTTACACAACCGATTCTGCCGTTTTTTCAGCGGTAACCATGGGATCCTCTCCTGCCCAGTAGTGGCAATTGTGGGGTGGTTGCCAACTGGGCACGCTCCTGCAGTGTTAAACGCTCAGCCATGTTACCCTTCAATCTGAAATGAAAAAAAAAAATGAAAGTTACAATTGTACCACTTTAGAGAACACAAAGAGAACACTTTAGAGAAAAAAAGATTACCGTTACAATTGTACCACTTTAGAAGAACACACATCCATAACAATATAACAATACAATCACAATTTATACATAATTTATATGTAATTTAAATTAGGGAGCTCTTTTCCGCCCACCCTGTATATATATGTATATATATGTGAATATGTATGTATGTATGTTTATTTTTGTAACCTATATATTGCCTTGATATCCTTTCACTCCACTCCAGTGTTCCTGAGGATGTCATTAGACGAAAGCGCTTGAGCACCCCTTTGTGTTTCTTTTTTCCTTCGTGGTTTTATTCATCATAAAATACTTTTCAGTGTCACTTTCGTGAAATAATTTTTCATATAATGAACACCACGCGTTCCTTCGCCTTGCTGTTCCCTCTAGTCCCCGTTTGTGTCGGTGTTTGCTTCTACATTAATGAAGGGGCATGCAATTCGGATCCGACGGAAGTTTCTTACTAATTGTCTGGAGGAGCAGGTCCTTCCCAAGTCCCTCCTTCCGATTCGCCTCAGAGAAATGGACGACCATCCGTTCAACAACTTTAGCAGAGTAATTTTAAAGAAACATATTGAAGTCACCAGACAAAATGAGTGGTCCACCTTCAAAAATTTAGGCATTGCCAAACGTAATGTTTTGACTGTTATTCCCCAACCGTGGATCCAACCTTTGTTTGATGAAATTTACAACGAGTTGCGTCGGAGAACTTCTTCACTTCGAAACATTTTGGATCGCAAAATTAAAAGTCTCATTCGAAATAGTCAGTGGAGTAAAAAAGCAAGCTCAAAGTGTGTTTTGAACCTTTCTTCGAAAAACATTAGTGACGATGCAAAAAGTGCCCTTGGATTTGGTATGTCCTTTTATATTGTTAAAAAACCTACTGCTTTACAAATTTGTCATAGTCTTGCTCGTTTTGAAAAACAGTGTAACCTTCCTCAGTTTTTAGTTAACATAGTTAAAGGCCTGGTCTATGGTGCTGCGAATATTTCTTACGAAGATAACTTTCCTAAACGTTTCCGCAATAGCCTTTCACAATTAAAAAAAGATAGTGAGCTCCATATTACTAAAGCAGACAAGGCTAACACCTTAGTCATTATGGACAAAGTGGATTACATTGGAAAGATGAATGAGCTGCTTCAGGACCCCGCCACATACGTGAAACTTAGGAAGAACCCACAGGATGATGTCATCAAATCATTCAATAGTGGCTTGAAACGCATTCTCAAAGATCATAAGGATTTAATTCCCCTTTTTTTGTCCACTTCACCTGCTCTGCCTTATCTTTATGGTCTTATTAAAACCCACAAACCGGGTAACCCTATGCGCCCTATTATTAGCTCGGTGGGCTCTATTACCTATAAACTCTCCAAATGGCTTGTTAATGTTTTGTCCCCCATTCTTGGAACTGTCTCTGATTCACACGTAAAAAATTCCATGGATCTCACTGAAAAATTGAATAATGTTCGCATTAATACCAACGATAGATTGATCAGTTTCGACGTTTGTTCATTGTTCACAAAAGTGCCGATTGATGATATGCTTGACTTTCTCGCCAGAGAATTACATAATTATGATTTACCATTACCTGCACACACTGTTTTGGAGCTTATTAAGCTTTGTATCAAGGATTGTAAATTCACTTTCAATGGCGAGCATTATCAACAAGTTTTTGGGATGGCCATGGGCAACCCTTTGTCGCCCCTTCTCTCCAATATTTATATGGAGTTTTTTGAAATTACTTACATTCCGAGAATCCTGGGGGTTGGCATCCCTTGGTTGCGGTACGTCGACGATATTTTGTGTATCTGGCCCATGAATCGTGACCTGGATGACTTCCTCCTTCAGTTAAATGACCAAGTCCCCTCCATTAAATTTACTTTAGAAGTGGAACAAGACAACTCAATCCCGTTTTTGGATGTGCGTGTTCATAGGGATAGCCCGGGTTTTAAGTTTAGTATCTATCGGAAAAAACAAACAATTTGTCCTACGTACACTTTTACTCTGGACATGACACCCCTATTAAAAAGGCCATATTTTCCTCAATGTTTCTCCGCGCTCTTAGGATCGCCAGTCCGGAATACATCGATGCCGAATTGGAAAATATCAACGGTATTGGAAGTGAGTTGTGTTACCCATCTGCGTTCATGGAATCTTGTCTTAATAAGGCTAAACGAACCTTCTATCGTGTGAATAATAACACTCGCACCTTGTCAAAGAATATTTTAGTACTTCCATTTTTCCCGGGCTTCTTAGGCATTGCTAATGTACTTAAACTTTTGGATATCAGTGTAGTTTTTTCATATAACAATATTGTGAAAAACATCATAGTAAAAAATAGCCCTACCAATAATTTAGGCATTATCTATAAAATTGGGTGTAAGCAATGTGATTCCTTTTACATAGGTCAGACGGGAAAGGATTTGCAAACGCGTGTAAAACAGCATCAATATTCCGTTAGAACGGGACAGTTGTCCAGTGCCCTTTTTGTCCATTTGTCAGAGTTATCCCATTGTATTGATTGGAATAATGTTTCAGTTTTGTTTCACTCTAGCAACATTGTTAATAGAAATATTCTTGAGTCGGCTATAATTCAACTTACAAATAACCTTAACATGAGTAAAGGTCTGTTTCAACTTGATCCCGTTGCTCTGAATTCCTTCAGAATGGATTTAAACAAAAAGGGCAGGTTGTTAAATCTTTGGTAAAAAATTTGTTTTTGTCTGTTGTTTCCCTTACAATTTTATTTTTCAATTTTTTGCTGTATGCGTGTATGTGTATGTATGTATGTGTATGTGAGTATGTGTGTGGTCATTGCAGTTAAATGTGTTTGTATGTATATGTGTGTATATGTATGTATGTATGTGTGTATATGTATGTATGTATGTATGTATGCAGTTAAATATATATATATATATATATATATATATATATATATATATATATATGTATATGTGTATGTACCTTACCTTACCTTACAACCTCACAAAGGTTCTGCGGGATGATTTCTCATTTCGTGAAGGTCAAGCTTGTATATATATATATATATATATATATGTGTGTGTGTGTGTGTGTGTGTGTTGTATATGTGTGTATATGTATATATATATTTGGTTATGTGGGTATACATGTGTACGTGTATTATTTGTAATTTTTTCAATTTATATTTATTTTTATTTCTTTATTCTTTTGCGACCTACCGTTTTCTCAGACAATAATTATAAAAACAAATTTGGTAATTTTTTTCCCTTATGCATATATATATATATATATATTCTGTATATATTGCGTTTATATTTCGTATATATACCGTATATATGTTGTATATATATTTTATTGTTCTTTATATATCATCTAGGCATCATTTTGTTTTCCAATTTATATTTACTTGTACTTTTTTATTCGTTTGTGACTATAATATGCATATGTGGTAATTTTTCCCTTATAAATTGGTGTGCCTCTCTTAAAATTTATCTTTCAATTTATTATTATTATTTTTTATTTTTTTAATAATTAATTTTTTTTTTTTTTTTTTTGGTTTATTTCTTTATTTTTTTGACATATATATCAATTTGGCAGCATCTATTAAATCGATTGTAAAACTTCCCTCTTGAGCTTGAATTGGTAGACTCCACTTACAATATTTATATTTATTTTTATTTCTTTATTCTTTGTGACCTGTTCCATAAAAAGCCATTTGAATTTATATTGAAGGTCGGCCAAAGTGCTAAAAGTGTCTTTATATATATATATATATATATATGTATATATATATATATATATATATGTATGTATATTTTGGTTTTTTTTTATTTGCCTGTTTATTTCTTTATGATTATTTAGGCTGTGACATATATATCACTAAGGCACTATTTTGTAATTAATTTTTTTCTCAATTTATATTTATATTTATTTTTATTTCTTTATTCTTCTGTGACCATATAAATGTTGGCTCCTCCCACAATTTTTTCTATGCTTACTATATATATGTATATATGTATATATATATATATATATATATATATATATATATATATGTGAATATGTATGTATGTATGTTTATTTTTGTAACCTATATATTGCCTTGATCTGTCCTTTCACTCCAGTGTTCCTGAGGATGTCATTAGACGAAAGCGCTTGAGCACCCCTTTGTGTTTCTTTTTTCCTTCGTGGTTTTATTCATCATATATATATATATATATATATATATATATATACTGTATATATATATATATATATGCATTTAACTGCAATGACCACGCAGTATATAATGAATAGAAACGACATAATATTAAGGAACGTTTCTGCACACGCGGAAGAGAAATAACGAATAAATGAAAAATGAGGCGAACCGCCCGGGAATCGAACCCAAGGCCTTCCAATTGCCGGTTGGATGCGTGTGCAGAAACGTTCCTTAATATTATGTCGTTTCTATTCATTTATATACTGCGTGGTCATTGCAGTTAAATGCACATATTCACGATTTGCGAGGGTGCCCTCTCAGGGCATTGGTTTCTGCCCTATGTAGGAGAATTTCGATTTGTGAATGATTGAGGTCCGTGGTGTAATGGTAGCGCATCCAACCGGCAATTGGAAGGCCTTGGGTTCGATTCCCGGGCGGTTCGCCTCATTTTTCATTTATTCGTTATTTCTCTTCCGCGTGTGCAGAAACGTTCCTTAATATTATGTCGTTTCTATTCATTTATATACTGCGTGGTCATTGCAGTTAAATGCACATATTCACGATTTGCGAGGGTGCCCTCTCAGGGCATTGGTTTCTGCCCTATGTAGGAGAATTTCGATTTGTGAATGATTGATGTCCGTGGTGTAATGGTAGCGCATCCAACCGACAATTGGAAGGCCTTGGGTTCGATTCCCGGGCGGTTCGCCTCATTTTTCATTTATTCGTTATTTCTCTTCAGCGTGTGCAGAAACGTTCCTTAATATTATGTCGTTTCTATTCATTTATATACTGCGTGGTCATTGCAGTTAAATGCACATATTCACGATTTGCGAGGGTGCCCTCTCAGGGCATTGGTTTCTGCCCTATGTAGGAGAATTTCGATTTGTGAATGATTGAGGTCCGTGGTGTAATGGTAGCGCATCCAACGGCAATTGGAAGGCCTTGGGTTCGATTCCCGGGCGGTTCGCCTCATTTTCATTTATTCGTTATTTCTCTTCCGCGTGTGCAGAAACGTTCCTTAATATTATGTCGTTTCTATTCATATATATATATATATATATATATATATATATATACAGTATATGTTGCAGTTTCCCAAATTTAAAAATTTGAACTGTAGCTAGTCCATATGTAAGCGTTTAGAAAAAGTACCTTCAACATGCCAATGTTAAAAAATTAACATAATTAATGGCATATAAATTAAAAATCGAAACTAGTAATAAATATAAGTATGATAGAATGGTAAAATTTTGTAAATTAATTCAAATACAATATGAGGATACCTAGGCCCGAGTGGGTATTGTAATTTAGCCTATGCCTATGCCAAGACCTACTGCATCCTAAGATAGGCCAAAGCTAGCTTGACCTTAGGGCTAGGTTACCGTGGGTTTGCTCTTAGAGATTTAGATGGATGCTTAATTAGAATAATTCTTACGCGACTGAATCTCAAAAAGGTTAAAAAACAATTTTATAAATTAATTTTCTTTGTAGTTAATTCGAGCATGATAACATAAACTGACATACAAAGGGAAGTTTGTGGTATTGCGCATGCGCTAATTGTGTACGCGCAACATCAAAGAAGATTTGCAAAATTTTCAAGTATTTACCGATACAGGCCCTATATCCATCATAGCAAAAATGAAAAAAAATTTGGACACAAAATTATGTCATCATAAAATTGATGGGACGTAATGTTATGTCATCTTCAGAATTTGTAGAATTTTTTTAGCCGTTTCTTGGAATTGTTTCATCGGTAAATGAAACAAAACACAAATCTCACCAAAAGTGACACAGTTTCGGCTTCCTGTTTATGCAGAGCCAATAGAAAAATAAATTTTCATGAACAAAGATCCCCTCTAGCTCTTCTCTTACGATTTAGAATTTACTGTAAACAATTTAACCCTTTTATACGCAGAAGTGTCTTTAGTGAAGCTGAACAAAATCCTCTGATGTTAGGGGAAAACAAACAAGTACAAATTGTCGCTAGTCGCTAAAGGATTATATAACTAAAAGATGCTGTTATTTCTATGCGAATATTTATAATACTCACACAGTTTGATCAACAGTTTAGACGAAAGCAAATACTTCATTTACAAACTTACTTTTATTAAAACAGATCTTTTCATATGAAGGAATACATTTTTTGAAATATATTTTAGTGCAAATTCTAAAATCAAACTTTCACATAATGAAAGTTTCTGAAAATATAAAATCCGAGCCAAATATCATCCATCTAAGTTTTTATTTCTTTTTGACTTCTTTATAAAGTGTTTCTAAACACACACACACACACACACACCCACACACACAACACACACACACATATATATATATAATATATATATATATATTAGACCCTCGCTTTACGAGGTCTCACATTACACGGTTTCCTTTTGTACAGTTGTAAATTTGTGGCACAAAATTCTATACAACACGTTAAGATTCGATATAACACGACTCGTGCCGAAAGAAAATCCCGCAGTTGCGACGAAAGCGCATCTCGCGGCGCGTATGTTTTGTCCATAGTGTTTTGACGTTGGGAGATGCACCTCGGTTAGCTCGTGTCTGTCGTAGCTATCGTGGCTCCAGTTCGTCGTCCATCGAGGAAAGGTCGGACAATTAGATGGTGGAGGAAACTTTAGCACCATCCCCAAAAGAGAAGCATGGTCGGATGTACACCCAGGAACATCTAGCCTCTGGGATGTGCAATTTTGACGATGACGACAACGACTTGTAACGTAAGTACATTCTCAATAAGAAGTTAAGTTCACTTAACACAGTTTCTCATAACGCGGGGTTCCCTCAGGACGTAATCTCCGCGAAAAGCGAGGGTCTAATATATATATATTATATATATATATATATATATATTAGTGGTGGACCGGATGTCAGTTTTCAACATCTGCGGATGCGGATTTTTTATTTCAATATCCGCGGATGCGGATGTGGATGCGGATATTTAGTTAATCTATCAATATAATATAGAATTATGATATATGACATAATTTTTCAAATTTCGTGATATCACTATTATGGCAGGCAATGCATAAGAATTAAAATTATATTAATGTTTTCATTATGATGAAAAGAATAACTTTCTCAAGAGTTTCAGCCACAGAAAATTCAATGAAACAAGTTTCATTCAATTTTCTGTTACCAGGTATTTATATTTTGAGGTTTATATTTGTTTGTTCATTAATAATACTGTACAACAAATTTTCGGTTCAGAAAAAAAACGGGAATAACATTCGGTCATTCTTAATATTTCGAGTGTGCTGATTCCAAATCTGAAAATAGTTTTTTTCTATCACGTCACGTTTTTTTGTAATGACTGCTAAAATCTCATACCAAAAAATAAGAATATATTGATAAACAGATAGGCTTATCATATGGAACAGTTTTAATATTGCTATACTTCACATATATGCTCAAAATTAACATAAAACTCTCGTATTATACTGTTTTTCAACTCATTATTTGTATTATGCTGGCGTTTGTGTGATGCTTCTGGTGGGTCCACGCTTTAAATTCCAGCAGAAATCGGCCAGCATAGCAGGACTCCACTTCCTTTGTATCGGCTCTCCATTGTGGCTATATCCTGGTGGAATCTCTCCCCGTGTTCGTCGCTAACAGCATATGCGTTTTTCGGAAAGAATGAGAGATGTGAATGCAAAAAATGAATTTTCAATGACATCTTACATCCGAGACGTTGGTATGAGTTGATAAGTTGATCCATAAGTGCAGCATAGTTGTCGTATTTAGTCTTTCTCTAGTAGACCGCTGCACACGTTTTGAATGCACGCCAGGCTGCCAACTCAACCTCATCCATCACCGCTTCAAAGTGTTCGTAGCATGAGTTGGCGAATTTGAAGGCCGACGAATATGCCTTCTTTAATCTTGGCATCACTTATTTTGGGGAATTTTTCCTTTAGATATTTGAAGGCAGGCTTATCCTGTTTCAACGCCTTTGCAAATTGTTTCATCAGCCCTAATTTCATGTGAAGTGGCGGCAAGACAACCTTTTCCTTTCGTATTAGTGGTTCGTGAATAACATTGTGAGATCCAGGTGAGGAATTGTCTCGCGACGGCCATACTGAGCGTGTGTTGTGTTCAGACCTTGCTCGGCTATCCCACTTTCATAGGAAACACATGTATTTCGTATAGCCAGTTTGCAATCCATTGAGAATAGCCACAACCTTCAAATCTGCACAGATAAGCCATTCATGTTCATTGTATTTTATACAGTCCAGAATAAAAGCAACATTGTTATACGTTTCTCTCAAGACGACTGAATGAGCGATCGGAACAGAAGGCATTATGTTCCATTGTGTAGCAGTACAACCTTAACACTGTACAGAGATGCATCAATGAACAATCTCCACTGATTCGGTTCATAGCACAAACCCAGAGCATCGAAACAGACCATGTATATCAATGCAATAACAAAGATTGGTCTTCATTGTGAAATATTCCTGCAAATCCAAGGAGCGCTTTCGGAATGCTGTAATTCGTACGTCTTCCGCCAGCAGATTCCATTCTTGTAGACGTGAGGCCAGCAGTTCACTTTGTTGCTTGGTAAGTATTAAATCACGGACCAAATTATTGAGTTCAGGCTGCGTGATGAGATGTTGTTCTTTCTTGGACTCGACTTGAGCTTCATAGCATTCGCCGTCTGATTCCGATTTGTCAGAGTCTGTGTTATCGGTCGGCATTTCAGCTGGAGGACGAGGGATGGGTATATCTGTAGAATGTTCCACAGGACGCATAGCAAAACGAAGATCTGGGTAGACTATAGCCTTTTTCCCTTTTCTGTTGCAACCTGTAATGTGAGACAATAGACATTGTTGACTACTTAAGATAGCATAATTGTATAATACATTATGCAGAGCAGGATATGCTAAAATGTGCTAAAACACCAAATTTGACGTATATTCAGAAAAATAAAAGATTCAAACCTGTGATGCTCGTTAAGCAGAAACAGCAATCAGTTGAATGGTCCAGCGGCTCTCTCCATACCATTGGGACACCGAATCCCAGACCAGGACCGGTGCCTTTGAACCATGCAGATAACGAGCTTGTACATCTCACACAGCAGATATGAGGCGGAATGGGACGTTTTGGCGCCGACGTTCTGGCGCCGACGTTTTGGCGCCGCCGTTTGGGCGCCACTGTTTGGGTGCCGTTTGACGATTGGTTAGGTTAAGTCGTGATATTTTTGTTAAAACTAACGAAAATATCACGACTTAACCTAACCAATCGTCAAGGGCGTACAGTTGACCTAACCGGGCAGTGACGATTGGTAAGGTTAAGTTGTGATATTTTTGTTAGTTTTAACGAAAATATCATGACTGAACCTAACCAATCGTCAATGGGCAGATAACGGAAAAGTACCCATATTATATATATACACTTTATAATACACTGACTCTTTTGCTCGCACCGCCAAAAAAGTAACGAAGGGTCGCGTTTGCTACATTTACAAACACATACAAATATCCATTATGTGAAAACTTCTGTTTCCTTTTCTTACTTGATATATTTTCAGACATTTATGCTATTAAGGGCAACAACACAACTTATCTGAAAAGACAGACAGCACTTCAGGTTAATAACCAAGTATTACTACTTAATACTTAATACTAATTAACGGCGGCGCCAAACCGGCTCCGCGCCCAAACGGTGGCGCCCAAACGGCGGCGCCAAAACGTCCAGCGCCAAAATGTCGGCGCCAAAACGTCCTAGATGGGATATGAGGCGGCCAGTGCTTGTCCTGATCACCAACTTTGCATGCGAATTATAATTCATAAAGCTTTTTCACATGAGAAGTCAACTTCCTTTTATACTGTTTTAACGTTAATGTCCCACAAATATAAAAAAAAATGTCTGGCGAATTTTTGCACTCTCTAGGCATTGTAGCATAACATCAATAAAAACCTGTAAAATAAGAAAATTATAGATCAATTTGTAATTTCACACAATATAGACGTTGTCGGTGAAATATACATAATTTGATAGCTGTTATTCAATAATACTCACTTATAGCACCGATTTATGATAAAATATGGCTGACAATTTTGTTTTAAATGATTAATGAAAGAAATTTTTCATAAAATCAAAGTGGAAACACAGAGCCGAACACCACCACCACAGCATATGCATGACTGAACAAAATGTAGAAGATGCGTTCAGAGAACCAGTGGTTCTCAAAATGATACAATGAAATAAGGTCATTTTCGTAAAATCGGTGGGTAATACAAATAAATGAGTGTTATTTTCGCAATCTATGCATATAATTAGTCATAAAAATGACGATTTCATTTCCGTTTTTTTTTCACTGTTGTACAGTGTATAATTAATACTTTACATGAAATGTACATGACTGGGCCTTAAAGCTACTTTATAAGCTAATTTAATTGTAAATTGCATAATTTATTAGAGATAATATCCGCATAACATCCGCAGTCAGAAGTGCGGATGCGGATGTTAAAAATTATGCGGATATCCGGTCCACCACTAATATATATATATATATATATATATATATATATATATATATATATATATATATATATATATATATATATATATATTTGATATATGAGATTTAGGGTTGTAATGACTGATGATGCGAAATTTGAAACACAAAATAAGATAGCAGTAAACAGAGCAAAGAGAATAACTGGGCAGATACTGAGAATCTTTAAACGAAGCGATAGGAATATAATGAATCCTCTACTGAAAACACTGATCATACCCAAATTGGAATACTGCTCGGTCCTAACATGCCCATATAAAAAAGGATACATTAGAGTTAGACAGTTAGAAGGGATTCAGAGAAGCTTCACAGCCAAGATCAATGGGTGCAAAGAACTAAATTACTGGGAAAGGTTACGCGAATTAAACTTATATTCGCCTGAAAGGAGAAGACACACACACACACACACACACACCAATATTTACACTTGGAAAATAATGAAGAAACTAGTCCCTAATCTTACTCTGAAACCTGTAACTCCCCAAACAACAGTGGAAAGTAGAAAAGGAAGACTGTGTCGTGTTCCCAAATTATAGGTGAGACAGGGAACATCCTTAACCCTGAAAGAAAATAGTTTTGTTGTGAGAGGACCGAAACTGTTTAGTCAGCTGCCCAAGGACCTAGGAACACGAGTGGTGTTGCGGTGGACATCTTCAAAAGAAGATTAGACGCCTAGCTCAGAACAATCCACGATGAGCCGGACGTACCTGGCTCTGTGAGGTGGAGAGTACAAGAAACCAACTCACTACTTCATCAGGCCAACTCGAGAGGAGGGTCGACAAGCTTGACCTTCGTTAAATGAGGAATCATCGCACGAAACAAATGTAGAGTGGGTTTTTATTTTCATCGCACGGAACATTTGAAAGGTTGAAAGGTATATATATATAAATATATATACCGGGTGTCCGAGAATTATCTGTACAATTTCTGGCTGTTATTAAAAGTCAACCATGAAGTGTAGAAATTCCAGTGTTGTCCCATTTTACAGAGAATCTCATTAAGTTTTTTCTGATACCACGTTTTGACAAGTTTTTTAGAAATGTACGCGGGTGACAGACATTCATGATTTAAAAGCAAGAATCACAGCTGCTATTGAGCGAATTGATGTGGATATGCTGCAGCGTACATGGCAACATTTGGAGTATCGATTGGATGTTTTGCGAATCACTAATGGTGCACATATCGAATGTTTGTAACAACGTTACTTTAATAAAAGAAACTTTTGAAAATACAGATTCTAAATAATCTTGTTTAAGAATTTTACGTGGGTTATCAAGAATTTTATTAAAAGATGAAATTGTACAGATAATGTTCGGACACACTGGAATTTCTAAAAAACTTGTCAAAACTTAGTATCAGAAAAAACTTAATGAGATTCTCTGTAAAATGGGACAACACTGGAATTTCTACACTTCATGGTTGACTTTTAATAACAGCCAAAAATTGTACAGATAATTCTCGGACACCCTGTATATATATATATATATATAATATTTAGGAGAAATCCAATGACAAGGAGAAATGTAAATGCCATGAAAAGTCTTCTTTAATGCGCAACGTTTCGAGCAATACGCTCATCTTCAGGCTGTTTAATAACAATGTGAAATTAAAATCAATATTGAATGAAAAACAAAACAGAAAATTTCTATAACCTATTCATAAAGACAAATTTTAAAGACTGAGAAAAGAGGGTTAAATTCTAAGTTATACAGATTTACATATAAAAATTAAGAAGCTATTTTTAAATACATATAGTAAATGTGAAATTAATACACTGGAAAAATTAACAATAGTACACTGGAATAATGAAACTAACTAACCTTACACTGCAGTTTCCGAGGCTAACTGATTTAAGCAGAGGCAAAAACAAGAGATGGCGAGGGCGATTGGGGAAGGGGGGATTATAAGGAATTGGGGAAGGAGGAGGGATCATAGCAAATTGAGAGGGACGGCAGATGAGTCAACATTTAGACTAGGGGACAATGATTTAATGAAAAGCGATTCCAAAATTCTTAGTGAGTTGGGACAAGTATTACAACCAAGAATTTTAAAATTGTCTAAAGTGACATCAGTTTTACATTTTATGCTGTGTTCGCGAATACTCGAAGCTTCTTTAGTTTTTTAAAATTTTTACCTGTTCGGCCAACTCACTAAGAATTTTGGAATCGCTTTTCATTAAATCATTGTCCCCTAGTCTAAATGTTGACTCATCTGCCGTCCCTCTCAATTTGCTAGGATCCCTCCTCCTTCCCCAATTCCTTATAATCCCCCTTCCCCAATCGCCCTCGCCATCTCTTGTTTTTGCCTCTGCTTAAATCAGTTAGCCTCGGAAACTGCAGTGTAAGGTTAGTTAGTTTCATTATTCCAGTGTACTATTGTAATTTTTCCAGTGTATTAATTTCACATTTACTATATGTATTTAAAAAATAGCTTCTTAATTTTTATATGTAAATCTGTATAACTTAGAATTTAACCCTCTTTTCTCAGTCTTTAAAATTTGTCTTTATGAATAGGTTATAGAAATTTTCTGTTTGTTTTTCATTCAATATTGATTTTAATTTCACATTGTTATTAAACAGCCTGAAGATGAGCGTATTGCTCGAAACGTTGCGCATTAAAGAAGATTTTCATGGCATTTACATTTCTCCTTGTCATTGGATTTCTCCTAAATATTAAATTGAAGCTCTGTAGAAGCAACCCGCATGATTATATATATATATATATATATATATATATATATATATATATATATATATATATATATATATGCCCTTCTAAGAATAAATTGTTCATATAATGAATGAAGCTTTGAAATTTGAGATTTGGCTTAATCTAACGAGGTAAATTATTTTTCTGTAATTGTTTTGAAGGAAATTTTCAAAAAATTTAAATTCTCCGAAATTTTATATTCAAAATAATTATCACCTTCGCATAAAATATGAATGAGCTTATACGATATATTTAGAATCTCTCTCTCTCTCTCTCACACACACACACACACACACACACAGTATATATATATACCAAGAAAAAGAGAGAAAAGAGAGAGAGAGAGAGAGAGAGAGAGAGAGAGAGAGAGAGAGAGAGAGAGAGCGTCGTAGCTCAGTGGGTAACACGGTTTCCCATATAAGTGAAGTGAGGGGCACTGAGATCGTCGAGGCCAGAGTCGTAACACCGTTTTCCGTCATCAGCGAAGTTAAACGACATTGAGTTTGGGCTGTAGTTGGATGGGGGTCCGTTCTCCGTGTCCAGATGGTGTTGCGACCGTGGTTCGGATCCCACGCAAAGTTGTAGGTCCCTCCGTCATATGACCTTAGCTATTGCGAAGGAGGTTAAACAACCCAATCATATGAACAGATTTAACAGAGACAGCATGTCTTCTTCTAAAAGCTAGGTTTGGAAATACGGTACTTTAGCACATGTAACTCTGATGAAAATAGGTTGTGTATGTGTGTGTGTGTGTGTGAGTGATATGTGTATAACTGGAAGTCGAAGATATTTTGAACAAAAAAAAATTAATAGCCACTGAAGGTACGTGAAAACAGTCTGAAAGTGAATTAAGCTCTTCTGCTACAGGTACAAGTAGTATGGGTCAACTTACTTAAAAAGAAACACTTAATAAAAATAAACTATGGGACATAAATGATCATATTGGGTTTCAGGTTTCCATAAAGCAATTGGAGAAATGATTGTAATAAACTTACGGCCATTTCCATTGTGGAATATTTAGGATTTAATTGGTTGATGGAATTATTGAGAAGATAATACTAGAAATGTACAGTAGTCTTCTGAGCGAAGTTCAAAATCTTGCTAATAAAATAATCAGTCAGGAGGACAAGAAAGTGGCACAGCACTCAGGTCAACTAATGCGACCCCCCCCCCCCCCCGCCCATTGCTGTAACTCCTCTATTATTACAATGCCCAACACCAATTTTGCTGATTTAATTCTAACACCTGTTTTTAGGTAACTTTGGTGTGCTGATTTAAAAAATCACCTTAGTTTTTGCCTATCACGTCAGGTTTTCGAGCAATCAAATATGGAGATATCGCATTTTGGCAGGGTTATGCACAATTTTTTTTCTTTTCAAAAAATAAGTTTTTACATACTCAGAATCAGCATGGAAAAGTAAACAGTTGTGCAGGGAGTGAACTTTAATATACAATGGTAATATTGACACATAAAGTGATTAAAAGTGTTTAAATAAGCAAAAAATGAATCCACGATCATGACGTCACGCTCACACCTGGGGAAATCACAGATACCCAAGATTTTAATATGTTGTGCATGACCTTCAGATTTAATGCACAGATTTGCGTATTCACAGATAAAATTTTAACAGCAAAACAGCTGTTAACAGGTCTCAAAAATCATCAATTTTGATAAGTGCCCTTCATGGATCACCCAAAATAGGCATATTGCATTGCACATTGCACGAAAACCTGATGTGATGGACAAAATCTAAGGTGATTTTTGAAATCAGCACATCAATATTATCCAGAAACAGGTCTTAGAATTAAATCACCAGCAAAAACAATTTTTTTTGTTGGGCAGTGTTATTATTACCGGCATTATTAAGATTCGAACTCCCGATCTAAGTGTCTTCACTTCGCTTATAGGCAAACAGTGTTGCTCACTGAGCTACGGACTAGAGTCTAGTCTGTTATGTCTAGTGTGAGCTTCAGAGGCTGGAAGAAGTCCTTATCTGTAAGAACTGCTCTTACTTGTTTAAAATCTTCCGTTAACCAGTAACCTGTTAAACTCCACAAAAAGTATGTTTGTCGTACTTCCAGTTCACATATCACTTGTTAAAGTTGTTAATGGTAAATGTCAAGCCTCTGTACGAGTAACAAGATTTTGAGACAGCGTCCGTAGCTCACTGAGCAACACCCTACAACTATGTATTGGTAATTAAATTTTTGAATAAAGTTTGTAAAGATTTCAACCTGTAAGAGTACTGTATCCCACTTTAATCATTTAATCGTATGCATAATACAACTAAGCGCATCTCAACATTCTTGAACCCAAGATTCATAAACAAATTTATGGACGTAGATAAAGAAACAGTTACTAATTGGATTATTGATAAAGCAGAAAATCTGGAAAATATTAAAAATGTATAAAATAGTCCCGAATCAGATATTTCAACAGAAGGTGGAAACAATCAAGAAAAAAAAACATGATGAGGTTGTATTCGCGAATGTAAGTGATTGTTACGAGAAAATACTGCATTCAGCCGCGAAGCTCAGTCCACTTCAGAAAAGAAAGTACCGATACGGAACAAAGGAGCTCTAGACACGGTCCCTTAAAAAATTGAGAACAATTTTGAAAAAGGAACTCGATTAATGTTATTTTGTCTCTACTCAAGATCAAAAGCTGATAAAATATTGTTAAAGTGGAGAAATAACGAAGAAAATTAAAGGGTTTTAAGTAAATGAGCTCGAAAACATCTCCCAGTTCCCCCCTTCATCCCTAGAAAGCGAGAGACTTTTCAGCGCAGGTGGAAACATCTATGAGCCAACAAGGAATAAACTTTGCCCAGATAATGGGGAACATTAATATTGCTCATTAGAATCTGGCAGTGTTAATTTTAAATAATAGTCTTGAGTATTCATAAACTTTAAACTTCCAAATTTTTATTATTAATTATTATTATTATTGTATTTAGGAGTTGTAGCTTCTGCAGGTTAAAGTCTGATATATTAAAGTTTACTTTTAGTTTAATCGTACATAAATTTATTTTTATTAACAAACTTAAGCTCAGATAAATAAGTTAAATAATATATGATAATAATAATAATATAATAATATTAATAATGGATCACCTGAAGATCAGGGCCCCCATGTATTCTTGTTTTTTGCTTTATAGCAGTGGTACTCATTGCGCGGCTCGCGAGCCAAATGCTCTATATACAGTATATTTGGCTCGCCAGCCGCCCAATGAGTACCACTGCTTTACAGGAATCACCTGAAGATCAGGGCCCTCATGTATTCTTGTTTTTTGCTTTACAATACCAAATATAATAATAAATTAAATTGAATGCCCGGTTAGGTCAATTATACGCCCTTGACGATTGGTTAGGTTAAGTCGTGATATTTTCGTTAGTTTTAACGAAGATATCATTTGGTAATTGAGGCTGGGAGCCCTGATCTTCGGGTGATCCATAATAATAATAATACTAATATAGGAATATATATTAATATAGGATATATATTAATATATATCCAAACGACAGAATAGGACAATAGTTTTGTGAATAATTACATATTTCCGACCCAAATTGGAAGTCTTCTGATTAAGTAAACTTAAATATAACACTGAAGGTGGTGTCCCATATATTGGACAATCATTTTTCAAATTCGGCCAAAGTCAAATGATGAAAGGGCTCCTAAAAATGTATCTAATAGTCGGCACCGATTTACTTATTCAAAATGTCGATAATACCGATTATCGATTAGTTACAGATGCGTCAGTACATCCGTTTTATATATATATATATATATATATATATATATATATATATATATATAGCGGCGTACGTAGCATTTTGCCGCGAGGCAGGGAAATTGTCACCACAGTCGCCTTATAGTTGTGCCATTTGATATCGCTAGTTTGCTATTAGAGTCTGGTGTTCTTTTTTATTTTTAAACTTATTTGTGAATCCCTTTAACTTGTTATTACTTAGAAGTTATTTATTTTCTAGTTTTGTCTTCGTTGCCGTAATTTATGTTGAAATACGACAAAATTTGCCGCCGTAGGCAGGTGCCTACTCTGCCTATACGTAAATCCGTCTCTCTCTCTCTCTCTCTCTCTCTCTTCTCTCTCTCTCTCTCTCTCTCTCTCTCTCTCAAAATCAGTGTCAGGAATCGCCAGCGACCCACGTGGAATGCACAGAACTGCGACGTAAATTGGAGGGAAGGGAGGGCAGGCACAAAGAAGGGGCCGATAGAGAAGGGTGGGAAGGGGCCTACTGATGGCCCAAAGAAACCGAAGGATGTAGCTGCCGGTCGGGGTGGGTCGGGTGGTGTAAGTGCGGCTGAGTCTATGGGTGGCGACGGGTATCGAAAGGTATCGGGCAAAAAGGCTGCGAAGCCGAAACCTGAGACCCCAGTTGCCGCTGTCAGAACCTCCAACCGCTTTAGTCTCCTGTGCTCAAAGGAGGAAGGCACCGTTTTGAATGGGGACTCGTAAATCAGGGGCCAGGAGAAGTACTTTGCTTCTACAAACCGGGACAGGAGCAGGAGGAAGGTAAGGTGCTTACCCTGACGGGGAACAGGCGCACTTAAGGAGGGAGTTAGAGAAGCTGCGCGTGGCTAGTCGGAGGACTGCGATCGTTGTCCACGCTGGTGGCAACGACCTGTTCCTCAAAGGGGTAGGGTAGGTTCGACAGAAGGGATCATCACCGAGATCATGTCTCTTGCGGATGATCTAAGACTTAAAACAGACAGGGGAATGTTGATGGGTATTTTACCGCGGATGAATGCCAGTGACCACGCACTCAGTAAGGTCATTGGCATCAACGAGAGGGTGCAAGACTTGTGCGTCCCACTGGGCGTGAGATTTGTTGACCCGTTCGACGCGTTTTCGGGTAGGTGGGACCTGTATCAGAGGGATGGTATCCACCTCAATGTTAAGGGAAAAGGTGTGCCACGCACGCTGCTTGACCGGCACCTACACCGTATGGTGAGGTCAAGCCCGGGGATTGAAGATGGGACCCCACCGGGGAGAGATGATGTTGAGCTGGTGGCGGACGTACCTTCAACTGAAGGGTGCGTCCATGTACAGGTGGGTGACCCTCCTTCCCCGTTGGATTGGGCTCAACCTCCTGCGGAAGTTGCCCCCTCGTTGGTGAGGGGCTCTTCAACCCCCGACAACCCTGGCTGTTCGGGAAACGGGTCGTGCTAGGGGGCGGGAAGAATAGGGAAGGCTCCCTCCGTGCAGTGCTTTTTAATGCTGGGTCGATTGGGAATAAGTTTTGCGAGCTACGGGCGCTCTTAGCATCAGAATACCAGGATATCGTTGCTATCACCGAGTCCTGGATTCATACTGATCGTAGGGACTACGTTGGGGAGTTCGAGATTCCAGGGTATAGAATGTTTCACAGAGACTGCACCCGTGGGGGGGGGGGGTACTAATATACGTGAGGGACACGTTGAGTCCGGTTGACTGCCAGTTCCGATCGGAACGGGAGCTGTTTGGCGTCGATCTGAACGTGGGAGGGACGAACTATAGGTTAATTTTGGTGTACAGACCTCCGCATCTCCTCCTCGAGGAAGATACAGCCCTGTACACCGAACTCCGTAGCCTGCTAGGGGACAGGGTGTGTGTAGTTTTAGGAGACTTCAACTGTCGCGGCATAAACTGGGAAGACAGGACTGCTGATGCCGAAGGGAGGAGGCTAGTTGACTTTGCTGATGAGAACTTCCTCACTCAGTGGGTCAATGGGCCTACACGAGGCGAAAGCGTTCTAGACTTAGTAT
The DNA here is from genome assembly GCA_023014485.1 of Bathynomus jamesi. Lineage (NCBI taxonomy): Eukaryota > Metazoa > Arthropoda > Malacostraca > Isopoda > Cirolanidae > Bathynomus > Bathynomus jamesi. The sequence goes on from JAJOZX010010638.1 coordinate 77,450, forward strand.
TCACGACCGAAGACAACCTCGTCACTGGCCTCACCGTTGACGAATCGTTGGGCGGGAGTGATCACGGTCTGATTATGTTCTGTGTCTGCGTCCCTCGGGCGAAGCATAGTGACTCTAGAGGGAGTAAGCTCGATCTACGGCGGGCGGACTTTGTTGGCCTCCGGGATAGCGGACATAAGGTTAGAGGTCGGTGGCGATGTTGAGGAAGTGTGGAGTGCATTCCTGGACGAGTTTATGGTGCTGCAGTCTGCTGCCATACCCTCAAAACAGGTCACCCCTGCTTCATCGCAGCCTAAGTGGTTCAGCCGTGACATCACTTCGGCTATCCGAAATAGGAAAGCTGCGTATAGGAGGGCGAAGGCCAATCGTTCCCATGAGAACACTGAGGCGTATGTCCGCCTGTGCAGAGAAGTGAAGGCGAAGGTTAGGCTAGCGAAACGTAACGAAGAACTCCGGGTGGCAAGCCTCTGAAAGGGGAACCCTAAGGAGTTCTTCAGTTATGTTAATAGTAGAAAGCCCATTAGAAGCATGATAGGTCCGTTAAAGGACCGAAGCGACGTTCTGCGGACCTCCGAGGCGGACATCGCTAATGTGCTGAATGAATACTTTGCGGGACTGTTCACCAGGGAGGACACCCGCATCATCCCCGAGCCAAGCGTCAGGCACGAAGGTGCTGCCCTGGATAGTGTTCGGTGTACCGCGACAGTCGTTGCCGATAGAATAGACAAACTGAGCGCGTTTAAGGATCCTGGGCCAGACCAGTTCTTCTCCAGTGTTGCGGGAGGTGCGCGACCAGGTAGCTCCCCACCTGGCTGCCGTCTTCAACAAATCGTTGGAGACGGACCAGGTGCCTGGTGACTGGAGGGAAGCCAATGTAATCCCTATCTTTAAGAAAGGGTATCACGAAAGTCCAGGGAACTATCGTCCCATTAGTCTCTCTTCAGTTGTAGGTAAATTATTAGAGGGGATAATAGCGGATAGGATCGTTGACCATTTGGATTCCTACAAGCTGCTTGGGGATTCCCAACATGGGTTTAGACGGCATAGGTCTGTCTCACCAACTTGCTCACGTTTTTCCACGTCATGTTGAGTGAGTATGATAAGAGTAGGGCGATTGATATACTTTATCTCGACTTTGAGAAAGCCTTTGATAAGGTACCTCACCGCCGGCTAATGGCCAAAGTGCGCGCGCTGGGTATCGGTGGGGAAGTAGGTAGGTGGATTGAAAACTGGCTGAAAAATAGGCGGCAGAGGGTTGTAATTAAACGAGCTAGTTCGGGTTTTGCCCCGGTCACTAGCGGGGTTCCTCAGGGTTCCGTTTTGGGGCCACTGTTGTTTATCATTTACATAAATGATATCGACGTTGGCATCGTCAGTAGGATCGCCAAATTCGCTGATGACACGAAGCTTGGGGCCAATGTTGGGACGCCAGAGGCGATCGAGCAACTGCGTGCGGACCTACGTATGATAGGAGAATGGTCCGGAAAATGGCAAATGCCGTTTAACTTGGAAATGCAAGGTGATGCACATTGGCTACGCCAATCCCAAGTAGGACTACTCCATGTTGGGAGTAATATCAAGGCGACTGATTTGGAAAAGGACTTGGGTGTGCTAATTAGCAGCGACCTTAAGTTTACCAAACAGTGCGTAAAGGTGGAAAAGAAAGCCCAGAAGTTGTTGGGTTATATCAGGAGGCAATTTCGATTTCGGAACAAGGAGAGTGTGCTCTCTCTCTACATTTCCCTGGTTCGGCCGCACCTGAAGTATGCTGTGCAGTTCTGGTCACCCACCCTCAGGAAACATATTGAGAGGCTGGAGCGAGTGCAGGCGAGGGCCACAAAGTTAATCCCTTCCGTTAGGCATATGGGCTACAATCGACGCTTACGCGCCTTGAATTTGTTTTCGCTGGAAACCCGGAGGCTGCGCGGTCAACTCATCGAGGTTTTCAAGTTCTTACGCGAGTTGAACAATGTCGATTTTATGATAGAAGCATGTTTAGTTTAAATGATAACCTAACTCGCAACAATGGTTGGAAGTTGGATTTGAAACGGTTTAGATCTAGTGTGTGTGGGAATTACTTTCCGTATAAGATCTGTGGCACGTGGAACAGACTACCTTCAGAAGTTGTGAACAGTTCTTCTATGGATCTGTTCAAGAAAAGGTTAGACCGAATCTTGCAGACTATTTGAGGGTGACAGAATTTTTCCCTGGCACCCGTTTCCATTGGTACCTTCTCGGCATGGGCCGCAAGGCCTTTTGAGGTACTACTTTTCCTTGTAACTCCTTGTAACTATATATATATATATATATATATATATGTGTGTGTGTGTGTGTGTGTGTGTGTGTGTGATAAAATGCTTTGAAAAGCCTAACTGCACGGCTGCAAAAATTTCTGTACGTATATAAATGATGGTGAACTTCGGTAAACTTCAAATATTATAATTAGAGTGTAATATATAGGCAATATGTGGTCGCAAAACAATTTTCTTATTGAGGTTTCTCTCAAGATTCAATTTATTTGGTTTTCAGGAGCCACAACTCATACCGTCTCTTTTTTTCCGCAACAATGGCACTCCTTTAACCATATATTTTCCCATAATTTATTCTTAGAAATCAGCTTTAGTTCGATGTGGCTTTTCACATACAATAAATAATTAGTTAAATCTTTTCTATAATTTCGTAGAATCTGACCAAGAAGAAAAAATTGCAAAATTTGACTATAATTTCAACTTATATATATATATATTATATATATATATATATATATATATATGGAGTGAATTTCATAGTTAAATACATGAAATTAATAACACTCACAGGGAAAATAAAACTACTCCAATGGTTTTCGCATATTCCTGTACTTTGTCATTCCCTGACTAAATATAAGAACATATGAGAAGTCCCGACATCGTTTAATTTTCCGTGTGGATATATATATATATATATATATATATATATATATATATATATATATATACTGTGTGTGTATATTATATATATATATATATAAAGCATCGTGGCAAGTCATCTTAACGCATTAAACATGTTTTTAGAAGATAAACAGAGAACTTTTTTTTTTATACGTACGTGAAACCAATATCGTAGACGAAAACGTTCATTTTGCGAGACGGAAACACTCTCAGGCTTTCAACAAGGGGAGGTTTCTCCCCCAAGTTTATTTCTTCCGTTCTGAAGTCGATCAAGTACTGGAGAAGAGGCTTCATTTTGGTGTCATTTATGTGCGCACTCAACTTTTCAATCTTTCTTCGAATCTTCTCCTCTACGAAGCTCTTAATGAAAGGCCAAACCGCTTCTAAAGTCTATCAAAAGGATTAAACTGCGTTAATATATCATACAGATAAATAGCGCGCGCGCGCGCGCACACACACACACACATATATATATATTACTGACATATAATATATAAACTATATTAATTAAATTTGTTTTGTGCTAATTGATTAACTGATAAGTGCTTCTGTTTATTTCATTAGTTAAAAGAAAATTACCTTCAATAATGAAATTATTTTTTGATTAACTAACTGTACCAGCGAGTAATTTCATGTTTTTTAACGGTTAGTCTCTCTCTCTCTCTCTCTCTCTCTCTCTCTCTCTCTCTCTCTCTCTCTCTCTCTCTCTCTCTCTCTCTCTAGAGTTTATGTTACAAGAAGACCGAGTCGTACATGGGCATTAATTTAGTAAACTGACTGACCATTTATAAATACTGTAAACTTCAGCGATCGTCTATTAAATGTATGATTTATTTTACCTGAAAATTAAAAAAAAAGCTACCAACATTCCTACACAAAATTTGATATAGTGGTTCCTAATTTCTTTTTAGGAGGGAAAGGGGCTACGTTCCATCCATGCAGAGAAACTGCTATGCATTGAGTTACGAAGAGGGACTGGGGTGAAAGTGTTGGGGACTGGGTTTTTTTTTTTTAAATGTCTGGATGTATGATACACCAAATGTTTCAAATATTAGGTGTATTTTCAAAATCATAGATGTATCATTATATATATATATATATATATAATATATATATATATATATATATATTAAAAAATTGATATCAACTAATATCAATTATCTTATTTTCTTTTAGCTATTGAATATCGACTATATAACTTTAATTCATTTTCTTTAGTTATTTTCGCCATTATTATGAGGAAACATTTTTTATGTTACATTAATACAATTACATTTTTGGTTACATGTTGAAATAAAAATATAATATTTTTTAAATATTTTACTATAAAATATATTACTGCTAGTCCTATGTAAAATATATTGTTAATAGCATTGTCTCTATTTTATGAGATGTAAAATGTTTCGTTTCAATTTTGAGTTAAATATTTGTATATTTTTTACTAAAAAATATAAAGTGAGGTTTATACAAATTAAAAAATGTTAGCTAGCCTAGCCTAGGACTTCATTAATTATGTCTAATTTTAATTTATAATGCCAGCAATTACACGTTTTATTGGAAAGTTTATTGTATTATTTTATATATATTTTTTTAATAAAAGATTTTACCTGGAGTCTGAATTTGTTTTGTGATAATTCTTTAATCTTATCAATTATTATTTAGGTGTAATAGTACATGTTGATTCAAATTTCAAGGTGTATTTTTGAAATTTTACATGTATAATACACTTAAAATACACAAAAAAAAAACCAACTTGGGGACAAGTATGAAATCAATTTGGCTTTACATATCATGTGAATGTACTTTTTAAAATTTTAACTAAGAAACAAACTGGAATATTTGACTTAGGGCCATGTATTGCAAGAATAAGGCAAAAAGAAGTCTATATCTATGATGTTACAAACGCACTTACCGTAAATTGCGGCCTATAAGCCGAACCGGCGTATTAGCCGACCTTAATTTTCCAGATAAAAATTCTGATTTAGGCCTATACATGCCGCATAAGCCAACCTCCCGCCCACCCCGCAACACTGAATAAGCCAACATTAAGGCTACACCACTTTCATCAAACTTTACCGAAAATACCATTAATCAAACAAAAATGAACCTACACCTACTATTTCGCCTATTATTTATAACAGAACTTTATATATTTTGCAAAAAAATGGGGAGCTATTGAAGAATAGGGACCCAGCCTTCTTTAGTTAGGCTTATAAGGCTAACTAACGAAAATATCACGACCCAACCTAACCAGGCGTTAGGTTAACTGTACGCCCTTGACGATTGGTTAGGTTAGGTCATGATATTTTCGTTAGTTAGCCTTATAAAGCTAACTAAAGAAGGCTGGGGTCCCTATTCTTCAATAGCTCCAAAAACGGTAAATGATTAATAGCATACCATAGTACCATAGTAGTATTTATGAGTGGTAAAAATCCAAGTTGCAACCCAGTAACATGTGATATAGGCCTAAGCTTCAAGTCTGACGAAAGTGACGCAGCTTTATTTTTGTGTTTGCCATTTTATACCCGCACATTAGCCGACCCTTAATTTTGGAAGCAAAAAATTAAGCTTCAAAAGTCGGCTTATAGACCGCAATTTACGGCTATAGATTAATTAGCCTAACTGTGTTTTCGCCGGTCTAAACGTTTTCCAGTACATATGTAGGCTATAAGCCTATTTTAATTTAAATAACTTTGTTAACATTGTATCTAAGGCATATGTACTATTTTTTTAAATAATAAACATTGTTATAAGTATAATATATTTATATAGTCAATAATTTAGAATACCTTAATGACTTTTCTTACTAAAACAAAAACTTCGAACACTTTTTTTTCAAAGATTATAATTTATAATAACAAGGCCCGAAACTCCGCCCACTTTTGCGTTAGCTTTTTCTCTTTTGCCATCTGGCGTTTGGAAGGAGAAATAAATTACCCTCGATAAAACGTCATCAACTTAAATTATTTGTAATGTTTATTATTGGTTTAATATTTAATTAAATATAGGATCAGCTAATAAATTAAGCGCATAGTCTTATGTTTTTTGAAGATTAATGTGAGAATATTCAGTTTATATATATATTATATATATGTAAAGAACGACGCTGTGTAGAAGAACGTTCCGCACAAGATGAGAAGGAAGAACGAACAAATGAAAAATGAGGTTACCACCCGGGAATCAAACCCGGGATCTTCCGATTGCCGGTCAGATATGCTATCCACTACAGTGACTACACCATGGGCTTCGGTTAATCAAATGTCGTAATTCTCCTACATACGAGCAGAAACCAATGTGTGGTTTTTGCAGTTAAAATGTGTATATATAGGTACGGCATGCGAAGGTGCCCCCTCAGGGCGTTGGTTTCTGCTCGTATGTAGGAGAATTACGACATTTGATTAATCGAGGCCCATGGTGTAGTGGATAGCATATCTGACCGGCAATCGGAAGAACCCGGGTTTGATTCCCGGGTGGTAACCTCATTTTTCATTTGTTCGTTCTTCCTTCTCATCTTGTGCGGAACGTTCTTCTACACAAGCGTCGTTCTTTACATTAATTATACTGTGTTGTTTGCAGTTAAAATATATATATATATATTTCTAAATCATGCAGTATGGCCTTGTGTAAAGCTTAGTTCTCACTCCGTCCACTAGGTGGAAAGTACCTCTTATTCATTTGGCGGGACAGCGCAGTAAATAATGGAAAATATGGTCAGTTTCACATCTTATATATAATCTTTGTTTTTTTCATTGTATGAGTTACATGATCTCAGTTGACCAATCAGAACGTGTAATCATTCTTGGCGCACTCTTTATAATGTGAGGTTCTGAACTGCATGAGTTGCCTCAAATGCAAACTTTAACATGCTTTTGTGATTCAGTTTGCTGAAAACTTCATTTAGGGTTGACAACTTCCGGTTTTGATCGGAGTTTCCTGTTTTCTTTGTCAGTCTCTGGTTTCATTTTCAAAGTATGATAAAACCGGCACTCAATTTATATGATAATAAAATTTGAAAATTCCGGTTTTAATTCGATTCCATACATTATTTAGTAAGGAGGTCATTCAGGAAGACAAAATTGTAGCTAATAAGCTTCTGTAAATAATCAAATGGCACTACTTAATTGCTACCAGTATGGCCAACTCGGCAGTTGATCCTAAATATTTGGGGTTTATATATATATACTCGCTGAGGTACCCGGCGTTGCCCGGGATAAATTTCACATTAGATCCCCAGTTTAAATAAAATAAAGTTTAAGACAAAAGGCTGAATTTGATTAAAATGATTTATCTTAAAGCTTCTGAATACACTATGTTTGCAGTTTTTCCAGTGGGAGCATAGATGAAGAGGCGTTTTGCTGTGCCAACTCTTGACATGGCAACGTGTGTTGACATTCTTCATCCCATAAGAGGTTCCCGTGCCAAATTTGGTGGCTCTAGGTCAAACGGTTTGAAGTCGTCCTAAAAAATAATTATATGTAAGCTCAAGATTTTCATGACTGTGTTCTTTTCTATAGTTTTATTGACACAATGTGAAGCTCAAAATTTCACGGCTGCGTTCTTTTCTGTAGTTTAATCGCGGTGCTGGGGCCTTCGGGCCCAGTAATTTTAATTATTTAATTTATTAACATTCTTCATCACATAAGAGGTTCCCGTGCCAAATTTGGTAGCTCTAGGTCAAACGGTTTGCGCATGCATAAAGGACAGACAAACAAACAAACAAACAGACAGGCAAAAAAAATTAATAAATAAATATATATATATATATATATATATATATATATATATAGTGTCCCAAAAACATTCTAGAACGAAATGCTCGTTTGATTGTTCTGCGTGCGTGCTACTTGCCTCAATGACAAAATCAAGCGGGGGGGGGGGGGGGAGATAACCTACAAGTACCCCGTTCTTTCACCATTTCATACTTAAAGCAATAACTTTTCCTAATTTCGTACCAATAGATTAGAACTTACTTTGTAAGGCCATAGAAGACCTTACCAGGCTATAGTCTTTAAGGAAAGCTAAGTCTTGACTAAGCCTTCTTAAGGACCTAGTTTACACGCAACAATATGGCTGAACCTTCAAGCAGTGATGCCGCGTTTGCAGCTGTGACAGAAAAAATCAAGATCGTTGAGTGGTTTGTTCATGTGACAAATTCAGTGAGGCAGGTACAGAGGAACTTTTGCAGGAATATGGATGAAGAGATCCACTCTATAGAAAGACATTATCACGAATTGTTAGAAAAATTCAAATAAAAGGAAATGTAAGCAATCAACATAAGGGTAATATTAATAGGCGACGATTCACAAGAATTGTGCAACAAGTAAAATGGTTCATGAAGTTATTGCGCGTAGTCAGCAGAAGTAGGTATTTCACAAACATCTGTACATCGTATACTTCATACTAAATGAGACCTTTTTCCCAACAAAATTCATTCACAAGCTTCAATGACCAATATTCAAAAATAAAAACGAATAGAATTCGCAACATAGATATTAGCAAAGCTAGAAGCTCGTGAGATTTTGAAGCACATCCACTTCACTGACGAATGTTATGTACATCTGTTTAGGGAGATTAATAAGCAAAACTTTCATACTGAGGAAGTCATGTGGTGCTCCAATAGTTTCCACGTAGTGTTACTAAACTCAACATTCGGGTCGCTGTTGTTGTTGTTGTTGTTTAGCCGATCAGCCCACCCTGATCGAGCAAGCCGGGCACGCAGGTAACCGATCGCCCTCTCCGGAGTGGACCAGAGGTTCAGCGCACTAGTGATGTTGTGTTGTGTTCGTTGTTGTGCTAGAGCGGTACAGTCCGTCATAATGTGTTCAATTGTTTGTGGTGTGTCTTGGCACAGGTGGCAGGTGTCGTCTATGGAGTTGTCTAGTCTGTGTTTATATGTCCGTAAGTTTGGGTGATGTCCACATCGGAATCGTGCTAAGTTAACTCGATCCGATCTGCTCAGGCTGATCTCTGACCTGTTAATGGGTGGCGGCTTCGCACCTAGGACCGCATTCGGACCGAGTCGTGTCAGTGCTTTGTGGGTTAGATGTGTGTGTATGTGTTTTCTGTACTGTGAGATGTCTGTGGGGCGTGGTATGGAATGGAGTATTTCGTTATAATATCTCTCTGGTGTTACCTTAATGGTGCGAGGTGTTGGTGCATGATTGTACATGTAGTGGCAAGGGTGTTGTGGGTTAGTTGTCGCTGCTGCCATGAATTGTGTTCCCCTCATGTCTAAATGTTCCCTAACTTTTAGTATTTTTGTTTCTGTGTGCAGGTGTTTCTATTGGTGTTGTTTGAGTGCATCCTGTAATGATACGAAGTGCGTTGTTTTGTATTGTTTGTAAGGTGTTTATGTGTGTGTTTGAGATAATGGGTGCCCAGCATGGGCTAGCATAGTCCATAACTGAGCGAATATATTGTTTGTATATGAGTGATGTTGTTTCCTGCTGGTGTCCAAAGTTTGTGCCTGTTAGTACCCTAAGCGTGTTAAGTCTTGACGTACATTTGGTTTTAATGTCCTGAATGTGGTTTGCAAAAGATAATGATGTGTTGTATGTGACACCAAGTATTTTGGTTCTGTGAGTGTGTGGAATGTTGATGTTGTTTAGTGTAAGCTGTGGAATTACCTGGTGTTCTTTTGTGTTGCTTGTAAGCAAGGTGATGGTTTGATTTTGTGGGCGCTACTTTGAGTCTATTGTGTGTGAGCCAGTCTTGTATACTGTTTATGTATTTTGTAGGTTATTTGTAGCAGTGTCGATGTTGTTTGTGGGTGGATGTTAGAGTGATATCATCTGCATATGATGATAAGGTAAGCTTGTTATCTATGGGTGTTGGAATGTCATGCATGTATAAGTTGAAGAGTGTTGGTGAGAGAACAGAGCCTTGAGGGACCCCGTTCGGAAAAAGCTTGTTTTTGGATGACTTGCCATTAAATGTGACATGTGAGTATCTTCCTGAGAGATAGTTGCTCAGCCACCTTTTGGTGTTATTGTGCATGTTTGTGTTGAGTATTTTGTTTATGAGAGGGAAGCGTGGGATAGCATCAAATGCTTTACTAATGTCTATTGTTGCTAATAGTGTACGTTGGGTGGTATGGTGTAGTAGGTCCCTACTTCTTTGAGAATGAAACTGGAAAAGAGTAACAGTAACGCAAGATTCATGTAGTCAGATGCTACAAGATTTCTGCTTATCACAACTAATTAGTTTGCCCCGTGAAAGAAATAACTGCATTACTCCAGATTCACAGTGGTTTCAGCAGGACGGAGCACCTCCACATACTGCTTGTGAAACTCGGAACTTTTTGAGGAAGCATTTCTCTGAAAGACTAATCTCCCTTCATGAGCCAGTGAAATGGCCCCCATACTCACCTGACTTCACACCCCCTGACTTTTTCTGTGGGGTTACGTAAAAGACAGGACCCATTCTACCAAGCCTAAGACACTTGAAGACCTCATAACGAAAGTCTATGGAGTAATGCACAACATCCCAGCTGAGCTATTTTCAAACATTATGTCAAACATTTGTGTAAGGTTAAATATTTTGTTAATAAACTCCTAAGTTTTCCGTACCTATTGCGTTTGTCTTTGTGCTTAGATTCTTTTTTTTTAGCTTAGAACATTTATTTAGAAATAGGGGCAATTTTTGGGGGCACCTGGTAATTTTTTTCGAACAAAATTAATGAGATTTACCTCTATATTACATATTACATTTACCTTCTTTATTACATATTACATAACATTCACCATTCAAAGCAACCACACCAATTAAAATATACCTTATGCCCTATTATCATCCGCTTAAACCTATAAATTACTAATTCCTTTATTTCCAAAAATAATTTCAAATTGCAATCGGAAAAATAACGTTATCAGTCCATCAATCTTTGTTTATAAAGTAAAAGGATTTTTTTTTTTGTTTCAGATCTGTTCATACTCATGCGGACGCTAAAGTACAATCTGTGTTTGGATTTCATCTCATGAAGCAGACGCAGAGTGAAGACATATGGAGGACTGTCTTTGAGAGCATCTCAAACTTATTCTACAGTAATGCGCGATCATTGTTACAATTTTACCACCCTATCACGCTCATTAATTTCCGAATCACGACCATCCAACTAAGTCTCCGACAAACTGAATTTTTCCTATAGAAAAGTTACCGAGTTTCTTTATATTTCCATCCTTTGTCTTTTTCTTGTATCAAAAACTTTCAATACAAAAGACAATTCTTTAAAAATACTTTTTTTTAATACAGGAAAGTTCATTAAATTAAAAGATCCTTTTATCCAGCAAAAGTTTATCTTTTTGCTTGATGTAAACTTCTTTTATTAAAAAAAAAATAAAAAATATTACATTTTAAAAATGACAAAAATTTTTTTCTTTAAATTAAAATATTTTCTTTAAAGAATTTTTCTTAGGGTAAATTTATATGATTAGGATTGATTACTTCTCATTCAATATCACTCCCATTCTTATCACGGTCCGCAAGTTAGAATTCCAAATTTGAGAAAAGAGTTTCCCAACTTAATTTGGGAAAGAGTAAAAATAAGTCGTAAAAACTTCTCACTTACTGTAAATGAGAGATCTTACATTGAGAATGGGAATGGATCAATTTGAGAATTGCGTCCTTTGAGAATCCCATGTTTTAATTTGTCATGGACAAAAACTGAAATGCGGATGACATGGAGTAGAAAGAGACGATTTATATTCATACTCATCAATGTTTTCTTAATCTTAGTTTCTTACATGCATTATTACATTTACAGTTTAAATTCGATTGTTTTTTATCTTTACATGAGCGTGATTCATGTATACTTATTTTCTTCTCTTATCATTTGACTCGATAATATTAAGTCAAGTTCCTATGACCCTCAGTGCGTTATTAAATGTATTACACTGTAGGATTATTTTATCCACTTCACATAATAGTGAATTGTATTCCTTTTAAAAAGCTCTTTCTTTGCCATTTCATTATAGGCCTTATTTCAATATCAGACCAAAATAGATCAAAGCATGTTATACCTCAATTTAGATTGTCTTCATCTCAAAAACTACCCATTTTTATCGGATTGAAACTATGGAATGATTTAAATGTTGATATAAAAAATATTGTGAATGTAAATTCATTTAAAACCAAGTTGAAATCCCGATTAATAATGGTATACTAATAAAAATCTAGGATTAATGTACAGGGTGATTCAAAAGTCAGGTTACATAGGGAAATACTGTATTATGTAATGATACAGGGGAATAGTCACATCACATGTTCGATATGGCCACCGTTAACGGCAATGCACTTGTGCAGCCAGCTAGGAATATCACATCAATGCGCTCCTTCTTCGATAACATCTCATAACTCATTTACCTGCAAAGAAACAGAAAAGCCCTATGTAACCTGACTTTTGAATCACCCTGTACATTACTATTGTTTATTCATTTCTCGTGTGTAATCCAAGATTAAAGACACACTACTTGTGATTGTTCAGTTTTATCTTTACTTTGTATAGTATTGGTATAATACTATATATTTGTCATATAATACTATATATTTGTCATATCGATAATGATAATTTAAGAGTAATACATACCTTAACTATTAATTATACTTATTCATGACTTATTTATTATTAATAATAACTATCTGTTTTATTGTTAATAAGAACCCAGTAAAGCGTAAAGCTGAAGGGCCAATAAAATAAAATAAGCAGTTCAGCTTCACAATTATTTATGCATTGTAAATTGTAAAAACTAATGTATTTTATTTTATTATTAATAAAGGTTATTCAATTCAATTTTTAGTTTCTACTAATTAATTAATTAATAATTAATAATAAATTATTATTAACTGAGTTATTAAACATCAGGAACTGTTCATAAAGAAAAGTTCTGAGTAAAAAATTTATGAAAGAATTGCATCTATTTATGTTGTTATTTATAAGAATGATTCTTTGCACAGACTTCTCTTCATACCCTTTGCTGTCATATAATATTAGAAATTTGTTCTCAGGGCAAAAGTACGAGTATTTCATCTTTCAAGAATCTACGAAACAAGTTCATAAAAATCCTGTAACAAATCTATCCAGAGAAATAGGAGACTGCATCGCTTTTTATCGAGAAAAGATGAGCCATAAATCATTACAGAATGAAATTGTCGAAAGCGTTACATTCTTCGATATTTTTATATATATATATATATATATACTAGTGAAACATATATTATAAGATACAGCTTCGAACAGGATTGCTAAGACTGCAAGATTGCGAGGTCATTGCACAAAATAGTCGAAAAAATATAGGAAAGAAGCAAAGAAATGAATCTAAAAAATAGGAATTATAAATTATTGACCCCTTGAGTAACATTAATAAATAAATAAATAAATATAAATGTTGCAACTTTTCCTTTTACTGGATAGACAACTCTTTAAATTACACTCGTCCCACCCTCTTTTTTTTTATAAAGTATTTCAAAATTTAATTTTGAAATATCATTGAAAGAGTTGCCATATGTTATTTTCTTTTAAATTATAACACTTGGCAACAGTGAAAAATTTTTATTTTTGAAACCCGAAATTATTTTAGGTAAAATTTTATTTTGTTGTTATTATTTTTCACGTGAAAATAAAATTTTCCAAACGTATACTAGTTTTAGCTGACCCATCGAATTCTCACTGAAGGAAATTGGAAGAGGATTTATTTGTTTTTGTTTTTATTAATACAATAAATATATTGAATTCATTCATTCTATCTGACTATACTGTAATTTGATTTTACTCAAAACGGATGGATTAGTCTGAACGCTATAAATAAATACAATGATCATTTATTTATGTATTTTACACACACACACACACAACATATTATATATATTATATTTATGTATTTTACACACACACACACACACACACACACATACAGTATATATATATATATATATATGATATATATATATATGTTAAAAACCTAATGACCGTGTAAAAAATTAAGTAAAACAATTAAAATCCCCAACAGTTAAAATAATAAAACACTTAAAACCGGGAAGCTTTTCGAGATAATCTTCTCTCTTCATTATTTGAATTCGCCCGAATGAAGAGGGAAGACTCTCTCGAAAAGTTTTGCGGTGTTTAGTGTTTTATTATTTTAACCATTAGGATTTTAATTGTTATATATACAGGGTGGGTAAAAATAAGTGACCCCTTAGAGGTAAATTGTCATATTAAAAAAGTAAGGGGATTAGAGCTCCCAAAATTCATAGCTCATGATAGATGCTTACCTTAACATGTTGTTCGTCTTAATTGAGAAGTTGCTCGATGTGTCCCCCTTCCTGCTCAACGGAGGCCTCCAAACGTGGACGCCGCTGATCAATACACCTGTTTACATACCGTTGAGACACCTCCCAGCCGAGTAGAATTCTTTCGCGTAATTCAGCTATGTCTCTTATATTGGTACCAGGGATGTAAACTTTGGACTTCAGGGCTTCCCAAACACCATAATCTAGTGGTGAAAGATCGGGGATATTAGCCGACCACATATTGGGTTCGATAAAATCCGTGTTTCGTTCTCAAGGAATGTGACAGTTTGGCGTGCTCTGTAAGCAGGGACTCCATCTTGTTGGAAAGTATATTTTTTACTCTAACTGATATTCGACGAATTAGTGGTGAAAAATATACTTTCCAACAAGATGGAGCCCCTGCTTACAGAGCACGCCAAACTGTCACATTCCTTGAGAACGAAACACGGATTTTATCGAACCCAATATGTGGCCGGCTAATATCCCCGATCTTTCATCACTAGATTATGGTGTTTGGGAAGCCCTGAAGTCCAAAGTTTACATCCCTGGTACCAATATAAGAGACATAAATGAACTACGCGAAAGAATTCTGCTCGGCTGGGAGAAGGTGTCTCAACGATATGTAAACAGGTGTATTGATCAGTAGCGTCCACGTTTGGAGGCCTGCGTTGAGCACGAAGGGGGACACATCGAGCAACTTCTCAATTAAGACGAACAACATGCTAAGGTAAGCATCTATGACGTTTGGGAACTCTAGTCCCCTTAGTTTTTTAATATGACAGTTTACCTCTAAGGGGGTCACTTTTTTTACCCACCCTGTATATATATATAAGTTGCGTTAAAATTCCGCTTTCCGTTAAAGCAGTGAAGCTAAGCAACGTCAGGTTTGTTCAGTTGGTGGAAGGGTGATCGTC
Organism: Bathynomus jamesi; assembly: GCA_023014485.1. Lineage (NCBI taxonomy): Eukaryota > Metazoa > Arthropoda > Malacostraca > Isopoda > Cirolanidae > Bathynomus > Bathynomus jamesi. Next base: position 92,577 of record JAJOZX010010638.1, read on the forward strand.
CTTTACGTTCAAATGATGTAGGAACTCGTGGTTTGGATCCTACGTGCTCAAAACTGTAGGTTCCCTTCGTCACATGACCCTTACAAGAATGGTTGAAGAACCCAAAACATCATATATACAGTATATATATATATTACCTTATTTAGGACATCATTAAGCTGATTTTGATCGAAGCATTGGTCATGTCCAGAACCTGGATATATTTGGAGTTCAAAGTAAACTTCCTCTGTAACCACCTTTGTTCGCTGGCGGACGTGAATAGAAGAATCATATAGAGGTAAATCGTATGCCTTACTTTCGAACTTCGTCTCAAGAATAAGAAAGCCGAAATGGAAAACAAAGAACCCAGGATCCAGCCAGATTCAAAGACGAACCGGATGGCCACGTAAGAGCAAAAACTGAGAAACATAAGCAGAAAATCCATGTCCGAAAATAGTTTGTCAGTTACAACTTTCATTTTCGTGGTCCTTTTTCTTTGTGATTTTCTTAGGGTTTTTAGGTTTTCGTAAGAAATAACGTTAAGTTTGCGTTTGTAAAAAATTTTATCTTATATTTGGTTATGATTTCTGCAATTTTGTAATTTCCTGCTTTCAGAACAGTTATTAAGATTTTATATTTAAACGTACGATGCAGTTGCTTAGTTTTTTATCATAACTTTTGGTTCTTTTTTTTACCTTAGTTTTGGATGTTAAAAAATTTAGTGCTAAATTTTAATGGCAAATATTTAGTAAAGAATGTACAACTCATTTGTATTAAACAGACTTTTAAAAAGATGTATTGTAATTAATGTACAATGTATATACACAAATATTTCACTTTCCAAGCTTAGATTTTGTAATCGTACTTGACCATATGAACTGATTTCACGTAAAACAACGAGCTTTCATTCCTTATAACACTGCTTTCACCCTCGATTTTAGAATAGGAAAAAAGATTTTAATATCTGATTATTAAAATAAATAAAAATAATATGAATATGAATAAATGAATAAATCTTCACTTATAAATTGAATATTGCAATTTTGCAAATTTTGTTGTAACAATAAATTCTAACATAAAATAAGCAATTGTAAATTGGGCTATTTCTTTTATTTAATTTGGCCCTTAATTAAGCTGTTGAGTAAATAAACACAAATTTGATATGAAATATCTTCACAGTAATTTCGGTAATTAAAAGCTTCTACTCCAACAGATAATCTCTTGATAAAACGTTTGCAATTCATTACTTGAAGTCTTAAATAAATATAAATTCATTTTCAGTTCTAGTTAAAAAGTTCTCATTGAATAAAGAACTTAATTTACGGTATGGTGTATGTACGCGGCAGAAACACTCTTCCCAACATCATTAAGTGTAACGTAATTTACTTATACACACAGCCACATAAATCCACAAACTGGTTTCGAAACAAAATTGAAAGCGAAGCCACGATTTCTAATTGGAGCATCGATTCACAGAAAAAAACATACTGATAAATTTCTCTCTCTCTCTCTCTCTCTTTCTGTACAAATAAAATAAAAACATTCGTTACAGTTTTGTCTAATTCTGTTTCCTTATCATAACTTGATAAGATTAATAATGATAAGAAGAGAACATGATTACATTTTTTCAAGTTGGCGAAACGAGATATAATGCAAAAAACTTGCCTTTTCTTTGTTTCATTATTTATCTGTTTTCTTTCTTTTTCTTTATTTTTGTTTCTATTTTCCTTTATTCCCTAATTCATTCATTCATTCTTCTTCTTCTTCTTCTTCTTCTCTTCTTCTTCTTCTTCTTCTTCTTATTATTATTTATTATTATTATACAGATTCCATTTCAAACTATCATATTTAATTTAATTCGATTTTTTATTCACAAAAATATACAGTTTTACACGAATGGCTCAATATATTTTTAAATATTTAATCACAAATCATTTCATCTGCATACGGTTATCAACCGCCTTAGGAAGAAAACCAGCTTTAGAGGCTGAAATCCGTTATTTAGGCTTAATTAAAATTTTAATATAAAGACTTCATTAAAGCCTAAAGAGAACCTACATTGTGCATTAATACATACATATTGAATATTATACGTAGAATTATAAAAGGATTTCATCTGAAAAAGTTATAACTTTAAATTTGGATAAATAATGTTTATATATATTTAAATTTGACATTTGGTCATTTTTATATGGATATAAATTCCATTATAGGAATTATAGATCTGTGTATCTACGCAGCACAAACTGACAAATGCAGAAACTCGTGAAAGACCGACTTATGTACAGGGTATAATAAAAGTCCGTTCTCATGGGTATTTTGCGTTAATAGTTTTTTATTTAGATTAGTAGTATCCCCGTGTAGTGAATACTCTTATTTTAGTTTCAAGATAAATGTTAATTTTACCGTCTTGAATTTCGGAATAGTATAAATTCATTTTAAATTAGTTACCCCATTATAATTCAATTGTGAACCACATTAATACTAATTTTATGTATACTATATTATTTTATTGTATGTAAACATAATTAATTATATATCACAATTGTCAGTTAATCATTTATATTCAAATATTTATTTTAATCTAATGCCATGTCCATTTTGCAAATAAATAATAGAAAACCAAAGGTTATATTTTCCACCTTTGGTACTGTCGTAGTTTCGCCTAACGGACTCAATACGGCTAGTGAGATAATCACTGGTTGGCACTTAACTAGCGGCAGTGCTTATGGCTACATCATCCAGGTTAACCTATACCGGATAGATGCGCTACGGTCCCAAGCCGTAGCTTGCCTAGGCCAACGACGACGACGACGTAAACCAACAATTGGTGACCCCGGAGCTGGATTACCCCTTTTACCCGAACGACTAGGACTAGACTGTAATGTCGTTCGTGCCCGTCACCCCCTTCACCCGAACGACTAGGACTAGACTGTAATGTCGTTCGTGCCCATCACCCCCTTCACCCGAGCGACTAGGACTAGACTGTAACGTCGTTCGTGCCCATCACCCCCTTCACCCGAGCGACTAGGACCAGACTGTAATGTCGCTCGTGCCCTCTGCCCCTCACCCCTGCCCGTGCGCTCTGTGCCTGCGCTCGTCTCAACCTCCACTCCTTCGTTGGGAACTTGTCGTCTTGCTTGTACGTCAGCAAGCATAGGAGAAGATGCCTGACGACGCTGGTGCCATCTCCCACTTGAGCGTAAAGCTCCCCGTCTTCTGGCCGGGTGATCCATTTATTTGGTTCCACCAAGTGGAATCACAATTCAACTTGGGAAGGATCACCGCTAGCAGGACAAAATACGATCATGTTTTGTCCTCTCTACCAGCGAGCATCATCTCTGAAGTCCGTGACGTCATCGTATCTCCTTCCACGAGTGAGGACCCGTACCCGATCTGAAGTCTGCCATCCTGCGCCGCACCACTGTCTCCGAGCGTGAGAAACTACATCAGTTAATCTCAAAAGAAGAACTTGGAGACCGTAAGCCCACTCAAATGCTGAGGGCTATGCAGTGCGCTCTAGGCGAACGCGCACAAACCTTCGATAAGGACATCTTTAGACAGTTGTTCTTGCAGAAACTTCCTCCATCAGCTCAGCGTGTCTTGGCCACTATGGATCCTGCTACTCCAGTTGATAAACTAGCAGAAACTGCCGACAAAGTAGTGGAGATTGACACAGCTCCGGTCAACAACGTGAACACACAATCGGAACTGGAGTTGAAAGTGGAAGAGTTAAGTCAACAACTCAACCACGTTTGTTCTCTGCTACAAAATCAACGGCAAAGAAGCCATTCTCGGTCAAGATTACGAAGGTGCATCGTTCGAGTTCCGGGAAGATCTGCTTCTACCACTCGAAATTTGGAAAGAAGGCTAGGAAGTGCATCTCCCCTTGCAATTTTTCGTCGGAAAACCCAGCAGCGAGTCCTAATGGCGTCTAGTACTCGCACTGCCAACCTGTTATTCATAAAGGACAGGAACTCTGGTGTCAATTTCTTGATTGATACCGGAGCGTCAGTCAGTGTATTCCCTCAAAAATCTGGTCATACGCACTCGGAATCTCCGCCTCTATACGCTGCTAACGGTTCACGCATACCCACGTACGGTACTCAGTCGCGTGAACTAAACTTGGGCCTTCACCGATCCTTCAAGTGGATTTTCATCTGTGCTCAAGTGCAGCATCCCATAATCGGCGCTGACTTCCTCCAGCATTTCAAACTCCTGGTGGATCTTGACAAGCGACGCTTATGCGACCAGGCCACACTGCTTTCTGTTCTTGCCAAACAGGTTGCCCTTCCGGACGCCTCGAACTCTGCACTTTCCCTCGTTCCCCCTAATTCCATGTACCAGTGCCTTTTCCAGCGATATCCAGGAATTCTTCAACCGATGCAGATGGGTGATACCATTAAGCACACCATTACCCATCACATCACAACAAAAGGTCCCCCTGTGTTTGCAAAACCCAGACGTCTTGCCCCGGACAAACTGAAAGCTGCCAAATCGGAATTCCAGCTTATGCTGGATCTTGGATAATAAGACCTTCCAAAAGCAGTTGGTCCTCTCCCCTACACCTGGTCCAGAAGAAGTCAGGAGACTGGAGACCATGTGGGGATTACCGGTTTTGAATTCGACAACCATCCCGGACCGATATCCGGTACCAAATGTCCAAGACTTTACTTCTCTTCTCCACGGCAAATCTATCTTCAGTAAAATAGATCTCGTTAAGGCTTTCCACCACATTCCCGTAGAGCCTTCGGATATTCCCAAGACTGCAGTTTGTACACCATTTGGGTTATTCGAATTTGTGAAGATGCCGTTCGGGCTACGGAATGCTGCGCAAACCTTTCAGAGGTTTATAGATGAGGTCACCAGGCTTAGACTTTGTTTATGCCTACATCGATGATTTGCTTGTGGCCAGCTCAACGGAAGAGGAACATAAGGAACATCTTTCACTCCTTTTTCAACGCTTAGAACAATACGGTGTTACTATTAATGCATCTAAGTGTGTGTTTGCACAGCCACCTTGGAATTTCTTGGTCACACGATTTCGCAGCACGGAATTACCCCCCTTCAGGACAAGTGTGAAGTGATAAAAAATTACCCTATGCCAAGTAATCAGCGTGAGTTACGTCGGTTTCTAGGTTTGGTAAATTATTACCACAAGTTCATTAAAAACTGTGCCAGTGTTCTTGCTCCTCTACACGCTATGATCACACACAAACGCAAGGTAACGAAATTGTTATGGTGTAGCGATAGTTTACAGGCGTTCGACAATGCCAAAAATGCTATCAATAGTGCATTGTCTCTGTCATTTCCTATCAGTGATGCCCCCCTAACTCTGACGGTCGATGCATCAGATGTTGCGATCGGTGGAGTGTTGGAACAAACCATTAACGGTCAACAAGCACCCATCGCGTTTTACTCGAAAAAGCTGCAGCCAGCCAAACGCTTTATAGTGCTTTCGGACGTGAACTTCTTGCTATTTACTTAAACGTGAAGCATTTTCAACATTTCCTTGAAGGCCGAGAGTTTTGTGTTTTTACCGACCACAAACCTTTGGTCACTGTCTTCATAAAAACAGCTGTAACCACTCTCCCAGAGTCATCAGGCAACTCGATATATCTCGCATTTACCACAGATATCCGCCACATCAAAGGTGTCTTGAACACTCCAGCGGATGCACTCTCAAGAATAGAGATTACTTCTGTTACCCTCAGCTCTACACTGTGGAATGCTATTGCACAGGATCAAGATAAGGATACGGAACTACAAGAACTGCTCAGAGAAGACTCCACTCACTCACTTTCCCTCAAGAAAATGAGTATGCCAGGATTGTCTGTGCCCCTCTATTGCGACGTATCAACAGCTGCTATTCGCCCTTATGTCCCTCCATGTCACAGACAAGCAGTCTTCACGGATCTTCATAAGCCCTCCATCCTGGTATCCGTGCTTCGCAACACCTGGTTACCTCTCGCTTTGTTTGGCCCTCGATGCGGAAGGATGTCAACACTGGACCAAAACGTGCCTTGCCTGCCAGCGTGCCAAAGTCCAAAGGCACACCAGGTCCCCCTTTGACGCATTTCCGCCCCCATCCCAGCGATTTGAGGTAATTCATGTAGACATTGTTGGCCCTCTTCCAGTGATTCAAGGCCAACGTTATCTGCTCACCTGTCCGACCGCTTTTCCAGATGGCCTGAAGCCATCCCACTTCCTGATATCCAAGCGGACACTGTTGCAAGAGCCTTTCTTCATGGATGGGTATCAAGATTTGGATTGCCGACAAAAGTCATCACTGACCAAGGTCGCCAATTTGAGTCTTCGCTTTGGAAGAAGTTTACCAGCTTGTTGGGTACAGTACATGCGCATACCTGTGCGTATCATCCGCAAGCTAACGGCCTCGTCGAACGCTTCCATCGCCAGCTGAAGTCATCCTTATGTGTCACGAAGACTCCCATTGGATGGATAACTTCCACTCGTGTTGCTTGGTATTCGCTCTGCATTTAAGAGTGATCTGAAGACTACAGCGGCTGAACTAGTCTATGGAACAACACTGCGGCTACCAGGTGGCTACTTCACTGCAGGGGATAAGTCATGTGATCCTACGGAATTCGCTCAAACACTTTCCTCTCACATGCAGTCCCTTCAGCCTGTTCCCCCTCGATTGACTAGCCAACAGAACATCTTTGTTTCCCCAGCCCTCCAATCTTGCACCCACGTTTTCGTTCGTGTACCTCTCCCAAAACGGCCTCTCCAATGTCCATATGACGGACCCTATGAAGTTCTCCGACGTACGCGCAAATCATTTCTCATCCAGCGCGGTTCCAAGGTCGACAAGGTTTCTATCGATCGTCTTAAGCCTGCGTTTTTGGAATCAACCTTAAGTGAGGTACAAGTAGCTACCAAAAAGGTTCAGCGGAAATCTGTGTCGTTTCGGAACTCTTTGAACTTCCTCTCTGGTGGGGGAGTGTGTAGTGAATACTCTTATTTTAGTTTCAAGATAATGTTAATTTTACCGTCTTGAATTTCGGAATAGTATAAATTCATTTTAAATTAGTTACCCCATTATAATTCAATTGTGAACCACATTAATACTAATTTTATGTATACTATATTATTTTATTGTATGTAAACATAATTAATTATATATCACAATTGTCAGTTAATCATTTATATTCAAATATTTATTTTAATCTAATGCCATGTCCATTTTGCAAATAAATAATAGAAAACCAAAGGTTATATTTTCCACCTTTGGTACTGTCGTAGTTTCGCCTACGGACTCAATACGGCTAGTGAGATAATCACTGGTTGGCACTTAACTAGCGGCAGTGCTTATGGCTACATCATCCAGGTTAACCTATACCGGATAGATGCGCTACGGTCCCAAGCCGTAGCTTGCCTAGGCCAACGACGACGACGACGTAAACCAACACCCGCAAGGTGGGAAAGGGTAGTTTGACCCTCCAAGGGGGTATTCAAGAAGGGAGGTATGGGTTTAGTCCCCGAAGATGTATAAAGTTGGGAGAAGGGGTTGAAGGGGGTCCAGGGGAAAGACCTCCCAAAGGGGTATCCTAACCTAAGAAGGTTGAGAGAGAAGAGAGAGAGAGAGAGGAGAAAATGTTCTCGCTAGCGTGGCTCATCATATAATGAGGTCTTGGGCCCATCTTGGTCGGTTTAGCATCAGAGCCAGTTGGCATAGAAAGCATAATGGGCGTAGTGTATACACACACACACACACACACACACACATATATATATATATATTATATAGACACATATACAGTGGTGTAGTGCTAAATAAAGAAGTGAGGGAACGCATTTTGAAAGTGTTACTCAGATGCGGGGGGGACAATGGCGAGCGCGGCGAGCCCATACAGCTGGGGGTCCGGGGGCACTGTAAGCCCCCCGGGAAATCTTTTGAAATCTGACCAATTTCAGGGATATTTTGAGGTCATATGCACTAGATATTAGGATATATTCCAAGGTTGAAGATGCAGTATTTCCAGTGTCATTAGATATACGACATCCAGTACGATCAATAAAAATAGCTAACAACTGGAATGATTAACTAAAAAAAAGTTAACTGGTACGCCGTGGTGACTGTTTCACCAGATCTTTATAGGCTAGCATTGCCTCAGTCGAAGCTAAAAGAAATGAAGCAGTTAATGATTCTTTCTCATATTTCTTCTAGGGGTGGGAATTAAAATTTCATGACGTTAGAGATTTGTAAGTTCGGATTTATTTGAAATAGTGAGGGAACGCCGTTCCGTCTACCAAAAAAAGTAAGGAACGCCGTTCCCACGCGTTCCGACAGCACTACACCACTGTATATATATATATATATATACACGGTGAACCAAAAGTAGGTGGACAGTAGGTTGAATACGGTTTGTGTTATATATTATTATAACTATGGTGTTCATTATAACTATGGTGTTTGTGTTATTTATATTAAATATTATAACTAAATTTATTTAAATTTTATTTTGTATTATAGTATACAAAAAATTAAATATGTATTCTCAAATAAACGTTATCATTTACTGTCCACCTACATTTGGTTCACCCTATATATATATATTATGTACAAAAATGTAGAGGCAGCCAGCAGCTTCAGCATCACAGCCATTTGGCTTAGAAGGCGTAATCAGCCAATCGTCTTGGCAATATATATAGAAGGCGTAATTGGCAATACATATATATTAATGGAGAGGCAGCCCAGCCAAATGGATGTGATGCTAAACCCGACCAGGATGGCTGGCCAAGACCTCATTATGCGATGAGCCACACCAGCGAGAACATCTTCTCTCTCTCTCTCCTCTCTCAACCTTTTTAGATTAGGATACCCCTTTGGGAGGTCTTTCCCCCGGACCCCCTTCAACCCCTTCTCCCACCTTTATGCATCTTGGGGAGACTAAACCCATCCCCCCTTGTTGCATGCCCCCTTGGAGGGTCTAACCCCCCTCCCCTACATCACTGATCATCTTGCATGCAATTGATCTGCACTCTACATTTTTGCGGGATACTATAGATTTCAGTTAATTGACGAGATGAGCAACTATACAGATCAAGAGAAGGTGGAAATTGCTTTGTTATATGTTGCTGGTAGAAGTTAGATGGAAGCATGTCACTTATTCCATGAACGACATCCTGATTTGCTGGCTTGACAATGATGTATCAAGGTGTTTTTCATGGAATAAGTGACATGCTTTGGCTTCTACCAGCAATATATAGCAAAACAGTTTCCACGTTCACTTGATCTGTATAGTCACCCCAAATCGTCCATTATCTCACTTTAAATACAAATATTATCAACGCAAAATACCATGGGATCGAATTTTTTATACACCCTGTACATATAAATATTTACGTTAAAAATGGTTTAGAAGTATATTTAACATAAAAACTTGTAACGTGTTTCTAAACATGTTTCGTTAAAACCCGTCATAGAATACACGTATTTTCAAATAAATAAAAGATGTTTTATTGTCCATGCACTACTGTGCATTGGCAAATTTTTTTTGATCCCGATTAGCATTTTGCGGACGGCTCTTCTGAAGGCTATAACGTTATTTAGAAGAAATTACACCCCACACGCACTTTATATTAAAGGATAGAGGATGTTCTCGCGAATAATTTGATGTAAACATCGAACAAGTTAGTTCACTACAAAAAGTTTAGAGTAACGTTTATGTAGACAAAATGTTGTCCAGCTGAGTAATCTGTCCGTCCGCGTGAGAGGCTCGGCGGAGCTTATTCGTCGAGAGTTCTAAGCTCCACCCAACGGAGCTATTTTTCAATTTGTGTTGTTTGTGGTTAAAAATAATACGCCCCACAGACATCACACAGTACAGAAACACACACACACACACACACACACACACACCACACACCTAACCCACAAAACTGACACGACTCGGTCCGAATGCGGTCCTAGGTGCGAAGCCGCTACCCATTGACAGGTCACAGACTAGCCTGAGCAGATCGGATCGAGTTAACTTAGCACGATTCCGATGTGGACATCACCCCAACTTACAGACATATAAACACAGACTAGACAACTCCACAGACGACACCTGCCACCTGTGCCAGGACACACCACAAACAATTGAACACATTATGACAGACTGTACCGTTCTAGCCCAACATAGAACACACAACATCACTAGTGCGCTGAACCTCTGATCCATTCTGGAGAGGGCGATCGGTTACGTGCGTGCCGCCGGCTTGCTCGATCATGGTGGGCTGATCGGCTAACCAACAACAAGAACAACAACCTCACATGCTTCTCCGGCACTAATTTTCCCTTAAACACCTCCACACCTCTTGCCTCGGTACTCTATCATACGCCTTCTCTAGATCTATGAACACTATGCGCAACTCCCTCTGCCCCTCTCTATATCTTTCCATCAACTGTCTAAGTGCAAAAATGGCATTCGTTGTCATCTTCCCCCCGGCATGAAACCAAACTGCTCTTCCGCTATGCTTGTTTCTTCCCTTAACCTGTTCTCCACAATCCGTTCCCAGACCTTCATTGTGTGCGACATCAGTTTAACCCCTCGATAATTTGTGCATTCCTGGACATCTCCCTTCTCTTTAAATATTGAGACCAGTATACTTTTCCTCCACTCTTCTGGCACTCTCTCCTGGTCATATATCTTGTGCATCAAACCGCTAAGGATGTCTACTCCTTCCACCCCCAAACTTTTCCAAACTTCCATTTGTATCTCATCAAGCCCTGCAGCCTTCCCATTTTTCATTGTGTCCAATGCTCTCTCCACCTCTTCTCTTCCCACACACATAACCATTCTTTCGTTTGGTAACCCTTCTTCCCTTATCAATCTAAAATTTTCCTCATTCAACAACCTTTTAAAATAAACATTCCACCGTGCCTTAATATCCTGCATATTAGAGATCACTCCACCATGCTCACCCTTTATTTGCCTTATATGTGTAATATCCTTAATTGCCTTAGCTCTTGCCTTTGCTATTTTAAATACTTTCTTTTGCCCTTCTCTTGTTTCAAGTTCTTCATATACATTTCTGTATGCTTCGCTTTTGGCCTTTGCCACGGCGGTCTTAGCTTCTTTCTTCGCTCTCCTATACCTCTCTTTGTCTTGGTTTTCCCCTGTGTTGACCCATGTCTTCCACGCTCTTTTCTTCTCTCTCACTTTATCCTGCACTCCTTTACTCCACCACCAAGTTTCTTTATCTTTCTGGCGGTTCCCAGATGACACTCCCAGCACCTCTCTTCCTTCTTTCCTTATTACCTTAGCATTTTCCGCTACCAGTCATCAACGTCGTCCAATCCCTGTGTTCTTAATTCCCTCATTACTCTCTCTCTAAAGGCTCCTTGTATTCTTGTTCCCTTAATTTCCACCATCTGATTTTAGGTACAATATTTGGCCTACCTCTTCTAGTTCCATTTACCCTTAGGTCCATTACCACAACACAATGTTGTAGTGTTACTTCTTCACCCTGGATCACCTTACAGTTCACAACTTCTTTCAACTTAGATCTTGAATACAGCATATAGTCAATCTGGGATTCACGTCCGCCACTCTTATACGTAATCAGATGTTCCCGTCTCTTTTCGAAGAAGCTATTTGCAATTGCCATGTCATATGCTATTGCAAAATCAATTATTCTTTCCCCATCCTGGTTCCGTCTACCCACTGCCTCGGTCTGCCTCTCCACCATGCACTCTACCTACTCCATCGTTGCCATCCCAACATTGGCCACTGAAGTCTCCTCCGATCACTACACGTTCATGGTCAGGCATAGCACGCATTTCCTGGTCAACCCCACTCCAAAAATCCTCCTTTTCCTGCTCATCACATCCCCTCTGCCGTACATACACACTCAGTATATTTACCACATCTCCGCCGCATTCAATTTTCACCTTGATCATTCTATCATTCACTCGTTTGACCTCTAGTACATTCTCCTTCATTTCTTTCGAGAGAATAATCCCTACACCATTCCTTCCCTGCTGTGATGTGCCACTATAATAAAATTTATAGCCAGTACCAATCTCCCTGGCTTTATTCCCTCTCCATCTAGTCTCCTGAACACATAACACCTGCATCCTCCTCCTCTCCATCAGATCCACCACCTCCCTTGCGCGTTCCATCATACTACCAACATTCAGCACTCCAAATCTTACTCCCATCTCCCCCTGAACTCCCTTCTTTAGCTGTACTCACTCACAATATAGTAGCCCTCGTCCATTTTCTGCAGAGTTAGGGCGATATGTCTGCACGTCGCCTCCAGGGTACGCCTTAGCTCTATTTGCTCTATCTTCCTCGGCTGTCATTCCATAAGGTTTTGGCAAAAGTTTTACGGCCGGATGCCCTTCCTAACGCCAACCCTCCCCATTTATCCGGGCTTGGGACCGGCATGAGTACCCCGATTTGGGGCACCCATGGCTGGGTTATATATGATACAAATCTCTCTCAGTGTATCTTAATGTCTCAATGCCGATTGTGTAACATGGGGGCTCGCGAAATTCGAATTTTCAGTGACATTGGTTCGAATTTCACCGAGGTAAGGTAAATTTATTTCTAATGTATTTAATCTTAAAATGTAGATTGCTGTTAGTATGTTTTCCTAATTAACATAAAATTCATATGCCTGTAATTACACCCGGTTAATAAAAATAAACTGAAATGGTATTTAATTGACATTTCCTCCAACAGATGGCGCCACCCACTTCGATTAAATTATTTTCAAGGACTCAGTTTCTCGAAAAGTATTTCATCAAACATCGAAGTTTGATGAAAATACTGTCATCACCTGAGGGCACTTGTTCGATGAAAGAATTTCCCACATCTTGATGAAAATTCTAGTCTCAGTGTACATGTTAAAGCTGCCCTTAGATATATTTTTTGTTTTTTTTTTAACTTCGAATTTTTAACGCCAAGTCGTTTTTTGTTTTATTATTGTCCTGTTCTTTTTGAGGTTTATTATTATGCACACACAAAAGATTTGCCTTTTTGCAGGACGCATTTTTCAGACTAGTTATACGTACGTAAAATATTTGCAGTTGTAAACATGTTTTGATGTTTACGTTTTGGATTTAAATATAATTTATAAACATGTATGAACATCTTTAGCAATTAAATGCCTTTTTTATATATTGTATTACCTCCGACTCCTAACATTGAAAGTTGAAACTACTTTTGGTGTAAGACAGCTAAAATAATGAAGGAACTTAAAATAATACATCAAAAGTATTTTTTAATATGAATAACATGGCATGATTTTTTATTTTCGTAAACGAAGAATCTGTAGTACAGCACTTTGTGTTACTGTGAAGAAAAATACCTTAAAAGCTTTTTAAATCTGCTGTCTGCTTATGCACGGTGGTCTTGCTTATGTCAGTTCACATTTTTTAATTTACGGAGAGAAATGAGCAGATAGCTGTTCTTTGGAAATTTATTTAAAGCGGGTTGATTACGCTCTACGGTATAATTAGTTATCTAATACTGCAAACTATTTTTAGTTGTATAAATGATGTGACACAACCAAACAGATTAAAGCTGACGTTATAAATACTGTACATTCTGAAGCTTGATTGTTTATAATTTAAGTTTCAGAATATAACTTTATAAGGATGTTAGGCGCTAGAATTAAGTTTGGAAATGCTTCGTGTGATATTATTAAATTTAGTAAACTTTCATCAGCATTTTTAAAAGTGTATTTCCTAAAATATATTTACCGTTCCCTAAAAAAATTTTGGTGTAATTTTTGTTTTCATTTGCCTTCAATATATCTACAGGTCATACTGCAACATTATATCAAATATATTAAATTTCTAAAAGTGTTCAGCAGTAATCGAATGTGGGGACAAAATGCAGTATATATTTGTAAATTTACTGAAAAACGCTATATTTAAAGTGTATTATTTGTATTGTTTAAATTAAGATAAAACGCATAAATGTCCAATTGCAAAAGAAAAATCGACGAAATCCGAAAACTTTAAAGCCTCAGTAATTTTGGGATTTAAAAAATATTTAAATTTATTTGAATTCTTCAAAAGGATAAAGTTAAAAAAAGACATAAAACAATTAAAATAAAATAAAAATTTGTGGCCTTTTTGGACATTGTTTTTGTTTTGGCGAGTTTATTTCCGCAACTGTACAAGAATGAAAACAATTACAGTATCAGATTTTACGCACTGAAGTGAACTCAGTCATTTAGATGAAGCCATTCGCGTTCTTGTAAAATTATTATAACAATTAAAGGTAAAATATATAACTATATTATTTATTATTGCTTCAGTAATGTTGTTTTATATTTTGATTCGTCGTATGAGCCACTTTTTATTCGAGAGAAAGGGAAGACTCGTAGCTAGCTAACGAGTTAGATAGATAGCTAGAATATAAATATATATACATACGTGGATAGATAGATAAATAATAAAGAGATAGATGCTTGGATAGGTGGACATGTAGCTAGACGAACAAAGCGAATTAATTCACGTTCCATTGCATAGAAATTTAATGCAGAGTTGTATATTGTTTGGAAAATATATTTTGATTTATTTGAGAGTTATGCTCGTGAGCTTTGCATGTTCATCAATTACTTTTCCTTCGAATATTGTAAGATTGCTTCGCTTTGAGGCTGAAATGGCAAGATTAACGTCATAATGTTATTTTGACATTACCTCAAAATCAATAGTAGATAGCTTTTATTTTACCTTTATTAAATTCAAAAGTTTGGTAGTAACTTGCAATTGTTAATTTTTCCAAACTCTCCAAACCTTTTTGAAGTTGTTTGCATGGATGTGCCCGAATATTTAGCGTGTTATAAAAATGGAATACAACCACCGTTGATAATGCTAAATTTATTTTCTGTAAACTTATTTTCTGACTGCCCCTGGTACACGTTTCAACTATTAATAATACTCATTTACTTATTTATTTATTATTAATTAATAAGCACGCTGTTTATTTTTAAAAAGAGCCCAGTAAAGCCTAAAGCTTAAGGCCAGTAGTATGGCCGCAAACAAGACTAGTGCAGAGCAATTGCAATGTTGATCATATGAGTGCCAGTGCCAACCCCTCCCCCCTTTGTTGCTAGGTGCCAACCCCCCTCCCTCCCTAAAGAGATGCATGTAAAGCCCCAATAGCAAAATATATATGAGCATAACCACCACACAAAAAACCACCACAGTACCACAACCAGCACCACAACCACCAATCGTCTAAGTATAGCTTACCATTATCTAACCAAACCCAACTTACCCACGGCTTTTACTTACCAGCTCCTGGTAGACCGACAAGGTCTCTAAATACGACCCAATAGACAGAGCTTTTAGCATAAACAAGCATAAAAGCATTAATATGATTTTATATTAAAAATAGATTGTATTTCGGGATAACTATTTCATTTCTCGTCTTTCGCCCAATTAGATTCTATTTCGGGGTAACTTATTAATTTTTCCTCTTTGGCCACTTATTTTGTTTCAATAAAAATTTGTCTTTAAGACACCAATATATCTTTAAACCTTATTACAAAAAAATATTAATATAACTTTATATTAAAAATATATTGTATTTCGGGGTAACTATCGCCAGAATATCCATAGAGTATTTGAACATCTTGTTCCTCAAGCTTCGCACCGTTCAATGTAGCCTTAAAAGTCTCAAAGGAGGGAGGGCTAGGGCGTCTTTCAGTATTCGCCACATCTTCCGTCTTTACAGAGTACCACTTCATAAACGTTGAACACGCCATCACTATTTTTCGTCTACGTGAGAAATCTTAAAATATACGTCTGAGATCCAGGGCTTGCAGCGGTCAACTGAACACGCAGGGTAGAGATATGCCCAGGTAGTAGCAGGAAACACATGACCTTTGATCGATCATACAGGGGGCGGAGTTTAGAACTTTTCCTATACATACGCTACTATTTAATTATTTAGAGAGATGTTACCCAATGAAGTTTAACTGACTTAGAAATAAAGACTTAAACATTTATTCCTTAATGTATGTGGGGAGGTCAATTAAATATATGAAATATTTTTGATTACCATACCAAATAAGCTTCAAATATATATATATAATATATATATATATTATATATATATTATATATATATAATATATAATATTATATATATAATCATGCGGGTTGCTTCTACAGAGCTTCAATTTAATATTTAGGAGAAATCCAATGACAAGGAGAAATGTAAATGCCATGAAAAGTCTTCTTTAATGCGCAACGTTTCGAGCAATACGCTCATCTTCAGGCTGTTGATAACAATGTGAAATTAAAATCAATAATTGAATGAAAAACAAGACAAAGAAAATTTCTATAACCTATTCATAAAGGCAAACTTTAAAAGACTGAAAAAGAGGGTTAAATTCTAAGTTATACAGATTTACATTAAAATTAAGAAGCTATTTTTAAATACATATAGTAAATGTGAAATTAATACACTGGAAAAATTAACAATAGTACACTGGAATAATGAAACTAACTAACCTTTCACTGCAATTTCCGAGGCTAGACTGATTTAAGCAAAGCAAACGAGAAAACTAAGATAAGATAAGATAAGAAGATGGTGAGGGCGATTGGGGAAGGGGGGATTATAAGGAATTGGGGAAGGAGGAGGGATTATAAAATTTAAAGGGACGGCTGATGAGTCAACATTTAGCGTAGGGGTCAATGTTTTAATGAAAGCGATTCCAAAATTCTAGTGAGTTGGGACAAGTATTACAACCAAGAATTTTAAAATTGTCTAAAGTGACATCAGTTTTACATTTTTACTGTGTTCCCGAATACTAGAAACTTCTTTAGTTTTTAAAATTTTACCTGTTCGGCCACTTATTCCCATATGCGAATAAAATCTAGCCCTGAGAGAGCGAACAGTGCTGCCAATGTAATTCCCAAGGAGACACCTAGGGCAGGTAAATAAATATACAACACCGCTACGCAACGAGTCAGGGGTTCGATCCTTCGCTGAGAAAAAGCTACCTAAAGACGTTTTATTAATAAATATGATGCGGAAATCAGTATGATAAAAAAATTTCCTTAACAACTTTGTAAATTTAAGCTTAAATTCCTTATTCAAAGGACCCATTTCAGGTACCAAGAAATATTTTATATCCTTCGGCACTGTAATACATGGAAGTTGAGGGCTATAAACATTATTTAAGAAGGATCTAATTAGTTTGTCTACATATTGAACAGGAAAACTATTATTGTAAAGTATGATCTTAGATTATTAAATTCATCATTAAGTAAGGTAAAACTAGAGGTCAAATTATATCCTCTGAACAGGAGAGTTTTAATACAAGACATCTTATAGTTGAAATCAGTAAAACTAAAAAAATTCATGCCCAAACCAGTGAAAGTGGGTTTCCTGTAAACTGATGTAGTAATAGAATCACCGTTTTTCGAAATTAAAAGATCTAAAAAGGGAGGGAGCCATTTTGCTCAGTTTCCATTGTATACGTTATATTGGGGTGCAAAGAATTTAGGAAGTTAAAGAATTGTTGCGCTTGTACCGCATTATCAAAGACTGCTATCGAATCATCAACGAAGCGTCGATAGAAAATTGGCTTGAGATGAGTGGGAGATTGTCTAAAAATTACACTTTCTAAATGAGTCATAAAAAATCAGCTGCTAACGGTCCGACAGGTGATCCCATCCCTACACCATCAATTTGTTGGTAAACCTTATTGTTGAAAGTGAAATAGCATTGTTTGAAGACCAATTCTAAAAGTTCCTTAAAATGAGACAATGAAAAACCATGAAAATTATCAACTGAGCTAAAAACCCTATCTAAAATAATGGCAATAGTTTCAGATACAGGTACATTTGTGAAAAGCGACTTTACATCAAAACTGACAAAAAACTTTTTTGAATCGAAGTTCTCACCAAGGAGGTCTTTTTGGAATTCAAACGAGTTATTTATAGTGTAAGCATTTTTCGCAAAGGGTGACAGGAGACGAACAACAAATTTTGCCAATTGAAAGGTGGGTAAGTTATACGAAGCTAAAATAGGACGGAGAGGTGTTCCAGCTTTATGGATTTTAGGCAGACAGTATAATTGAGCAAGATTAGCACCAGATGCGAACAACTGAGAGTAAGTATCATTTTTTATTATCTTTAAGGACTTTAGTCGTGACAGAAATCTATTAACCTGGTCTTCTAACCTTACAATGACTTTATTGACAGGTTCTAGAATTTGTTTGAATTTAGTAAGATCACTTAGGATTTCATTAGTTTTGTTTATGTAGTCCGATTTATTCAAAATAACCACTCCGTTACCCTTGTCTGGTCTAGTCACACAATCTCCTGGTTCTTTGCCAAATTCTTAATACACTGCAAATCACTCTTCCTAAATATGAAAGATTGAAATTTAAGATTTCTAAGTTTATGAAAAAATTCTTGAGTTAAATTTGAGAACTGACATTTGAAATTATTGAATTCACCCACATGGGGAACATTTTTCAAGCCATTGAAAAATTTTTCAAAGTAAAGAAAAAACGAAGGCTTATATATTTGAAACAACGGAAGCTTAAATTGCAAACCAAGTGACAGTAAAAACTTTTCCCGAGGGGAGAGTGTGTAACTAGAAAGATTCGAAATTACCTTATCTGAATTGAAAAAATTTGGTGAATTCATTCCCAAAGCCTTTAACTTACGTTCATGTGTTTCCAAGATGGTAGAGTGAAATTTTTCTAGTTCACGTTGTACAAGAGAAATTATTAATAAATAGTCCAACAACGACAAGGTATTTTTAAGAGTAGTTATATAATGCCCAAGAGACTTGTTATGCGAATCTGAAATTTTGATTTTATAATTAATTTCATTATTTAATAAATATTCCAGGGACGATTGATAAAATTCAGAGTCTATAGATTCAAGTCTCTTGGGCATTATATAACTACTCTTAAAAATACCTTGTCGTTGTTGGACTATTTATTAATAATTTCTCTTGTACAACGTGAACTAGAAAAATTTCACTCTACCATCTTGGAAACACATGAACGTAAGTTAAAGGCTTTGGGAATGAATTCACCAAATTTTTTCAATTCAGATAAGGTAATTTCGAATCTTTCTAGTTACACACTCTCCCCTCGGGAAAAGTTTTTACTGTCACTTGGTTTGCAATTTAAGCTTCCGTTGTTTCAAATATATAAGCCTTCGTTTTTTCTTTACTTTGAAAAATTTTTCAATGGCTTGAAAAATGTTCCCCATGTGGGTGAATTCAATAATTTCAAATGTCAGTTCTCAAATTTAACTCAAGAATTTTTTCATAAACTTAGAAATCTTAAATTTCAATCTTTCATATTTAGGAAGAGTGATTTGCAGTGTATTAAGAATTTGGCAAAGAACCAGGAGATTGTTGTGACTAGACCAGACAAGGGTAACGGAGTGGTTATTTTGAATAAATCGGACTACATAAACAAAACTAATGAAATCCTAAGTGATCTTACTAAATTCAAACAAATTCTAGAACCTGTCAATAAAGTCATTGTAAGGTTAGAAGACCAGGTTAATAGATTTCTGTCACGACTAAAGTCCTTAAAGATAATAAAAAATGATACTTACTCTCAGTTGTTCGCATCTGGTGCTAATCTTGCTCAATTATACTGTCTGCCTAAAATCCATAAAGCTGGAACACCTCTCCGTCCTATTTTAGCTTCGTATAACTTACCCACCTTTCAATTGGCAAAATTTGTTGTTCGTCTCCTGTCACCCTTTGCGAAAAATGCTTACACTATAAATAACTCGTTTGAATTCCAAAAAGACCTCCTTGGTGAGAACTTCGATTCAAAAAAGTTTTTTGTCAGTTTTGATGTAAAGTCGCTTTTCACAAATGTACCTGTATCTGAAACTATTGCCATTATTTTAGATAGGGTTTTTAGCTCAGTTGATAATTTTCATGGTTTTTCATTGTCTCATTTTAAGGAACTTTTAGAATTGGTCTTCAAACAATGCTATTTCACTTTCAACAATAAGGTTTACCAACAAATTGATGGTAGGGATGGGATCACCTGTCGGACCGTTAGCAGCTGATTTTTTATGACTCATTTAGAAAGTGTAATTTTTAGACAATCTCCCACTCATCTCAAGCCAATTTTCTATCGACGCTTCGTTGATGATTCGATAGCAGTCTTTGATAATGCGGTACAAGCGCAACAATTCTTTAACTTCCTAAATTCTTTGCACCCCAATATAACGTATACAATGGAAACTGAGCAAAATGGCTCCCTCCCCTTTTTAGATCTTTTAATTTCGAAAAACGGTGATTCTATTACTACATCAGTTTACAGGAAACCCACTTTCACTGGTTTGGGCATGAATTTTTTTAGTTTTACTGATTTCAACTATAAGATGTCTTGTATTAAAACTCTCCTGTTCAGAGGATATAATTTGACCTCTAGTTTTACCTTACTTAATGATGAATTTAATAATCTAAGATCATACTTTACTAATAATAGTTTTCCTGTTCAATATGTAGACAAACTAATTAGATCCTTCTTAAATAATGTTTATAGCCCTCAACTTCCATGTATTACAGTGCCGAAGGATATAAAATATTTCTTGGTACCTGAAATGGGTCCTTTGAATAAGGAATTTAAGCTTAAATTTACAAAGTTGTTAAGGAAATTTTTTTATCATACTGATTTCCGCATCATATTTATTAATAAAACGTCTTTAGGTAGCTTTTTCTCAGCGAAGGATCGAACCCCTGACTCGTTGCGTAGCGGTGTTGTATATTTATTTACCTGCCCTAGGTGTCTCCTTGGGAATTACATTGGCAGCACTGTTCGCTCTCTCAGGGCTAGATTTTATTCGCATATGGGAATAAGTGGCCGAACAGGTAAAATTTTAAAAACTAAAGAAGTTTCGAGTATTCGGGAACACAGTATAAATGTAAAACTGATGTCACTTTAGACAATTTTAAAATTCTTGGTTGTAATACTTGTCCCAACTCACTAAATTTTGGAATCGCTTTTCATTAAAACTTGTCCCTACTCTAAATGTTGACTCATCAGCCGTCCCTTTAAACTTTTATAATCCCTCCTCCTTCCCCAATTCCTTATAATCCCCCCTTCCCCAATCGCCCTCACCATCTTATCTTATCTTATCTTACGTTTTGCTTCTGCTTAAATCAGTAGCCTCGGAAATTGCAGTGAAAGGTTAGTTAGTTTCATTATTCCAGTGTACTATTGTTAATTTTTCCAGTGTATTAATTTCACATTTACTATATGTATTTAAAAATAGCTTCTTAATTTTTATATGTAAATCTGTATAACTTAGAATTTAACCCTCTTTTCTCAGTCTTTTAAAATTTGCCTTTATGAATAGGTTATAGAAATTTTCTTTGTCTTGTTTTTCATTCAATATTGATTTTAATTTCACATTGTTTATTACAGCCTGAAGATGAGCGTATTGCTCGAAACGTTGCGCATTAAAGAAGACTTTTCATGGCATTTACATTTCTCCTTGTCATTGGATTTCTCCTAAATATATATATATATATATATATATATATATATATATATATATATTTGAAGCTTATTTGGTATGGTAATCAAAAATATTTCATATATTTAATTGACCTCCCCACATACATTAAGAAATAAAGGTTTACGTCTTTATTTCTAAGTCAGTTAAACTTCATTGGGTAACATCTCTCTAAATATTTAAATAGTAGCGTATGTATAGGAAAAGTTCTAAACGCCGCCCCCTGTATGATCGATCAAAGGTTACCCCTAAATATTAACCGAATAACGTGAAACTTTGCACAAATACTGTCCACACCAAGAGGCATAAAACCAACCTTGTGGAGAGAACTTAGTCGATGCTTTAACTTTTTGGACCACCCTAATATATATATATATATATATATATATATATATATATATATATATTAGGGTGGTCCAAAAAGTTAAAGCATCGACTAAGTTCTCTCCACAAGGTTGGTTTTATGCCTCTTGGTGTGACAGTATTTATGCAAAGTTTCACGTTATTCGGTTAATATTTAGGGGTCGCCCCACTTGCCCCCTTTTTGAAAATTTGGGGAAATATATAGACAACTGAATAACTAAATTTTTTTTTGGTTCTCAAAGAATATGAAAGAAAACAGTAAGACAATAGGACATGATAATGGGTGTATCTTCATTATTTCTTCTGCATCAGAGTCGCCTTGGATGGTATTGGTATCTGTTTTCGGTGGGCGGCTACGAGTTGTAGGAGGTACTGCTTCTGGTCCTCGTTTCGTGTCAAAGTGTCATTGTAGCGTTGTGTGAGAGCAATACCTCGCTCGGCAGCATCATTGACGACTTTCATCTTTAAGGCGCGATCTCTAAGTTCCCTGTAGTTCTTGTCATTTGGCCATTCCCGTGGATCTTTTTGAAGTAACTGGCGCGCTTCCTCCTTACCTCCAACTTTCAAGGCATCAAAGAGGGTCAATGTCCTTTTCGTGACGACGGATGCCACATCATTTTCAACACCAGTTTCCGCCATGTCGATTCGTCGGGGCAGCCATTCTTTTGGGGATGTTGGAGGTGTTGAACCATTCTCCTTTTGGTATCAGGATCGATCCTATTATCGAAGAAGGCCAGTCCAATCAGATGCTCCGACAAGTACCACAGGTGGCGTCTTAGAGCTGTCTTCGCCGCTTGTGCAGCTCCTCCGTGTGGATATTTTTCCAGAAGATGCAGCATTTTGAGATCATTGAGAGGAGCTTGTGTCCCCATTGGCGCTTCATGCCAGTACTTGACGTAAATCAGACTGACAAATAAAGCCAGCTGAGTCACGTTTCGTTCTTCGCGTGCTGTGAGCTTGAATTGATAGTGAAAGAGGTAGATTTTGAGCGCATAAATCGCCTTCGCCATCCATCTCGCGTGGTGCATGGGACCCGGAGCTCGGATAAAGAGTTGACCACCAGTCTTTCCCCCCAGGAAGAGCAAAGATAGTTCAAGGAACTCCTTGTAGTCGTCACGAGGTTGGCTTGCCTGAAGAGCGTTAGGTAAGTAAGTGAGCATCTCTTTTCTCATCTCTTGGAGTTGAGGGTTCTCGAACAAGCTGTCCGATGCTGAGACAAATGCTTCGTGGGAGAGAGATGGCCATTCCTTTTGAAATCGCTTAAAAAGGCCTGTTTCAGGACTTCCTGTTGAGCCAAATATTGAGGCAAAGACATCAGCAAGTACGACTCCAAGTATATGATGTCGACAACCGATCCAAACTAGCTCGTGACCCAATGCTTCTTCAATCCTGACACAGGCTCCGCGATGTAAACCCGTGTTTGACGCAGTGGTATCGAAGACGAGACCTCTCACATGCTGTTCCACGTTCCATAATTTCATAGTTTGAAGGCATGCCTGGGCCTGTGCTTCTCCAGTTCCTTGTTTCATCTTTGGGACACCAAGCAGCTTCTCCTGTCCATTGAATGTTATAAGGATTGCTATCCGATGCACATTCGTCTTCCCTTCAATGCCGGGGAGAAGCTTTCCGTCCCAATGGAGAAGGACAGGGTCTTCTAGAGAGATGATTCTAGGTCTTCTCGAGCTGCCTGTTCTCGCCCACTTTCTCTGTAGCGATGAATAGAGCTCCGAGAGCACGTCATCCCAGACAGATCATGCCCCGCGGCCTGTAATACAGTTCCAGTTACGAAAACAGCATTCCGGTCAGAAAGATTGGTGCGATCCATTGCTCCAATGACTTCTGGAGATTGGAAAATGCTCGTAACCTTGTTCTTGGGACGCTTTGGTGCCGGAGCTTCAGACGAAGAAGGAATCGGAACCGATGGTCTATAGTCGTCGTCGTCTTGCGAAAAAAGGGAAGAAGAAAAAGAAGGAAAGATCAATTGATGACACTCCTGCTTCTTCCAAATCTTTCTGTGTTGCTTCATGCCTTGCCTTCCTCTTGGCTTCCTTCTCCATTCTGGATCGCTTTCTGTCCTCTTGTGTAGTCGTTTCCTTATCAATGCCAGCCATGCTGCAAGAATTGACGTCCTTGCGCTGCATGGACAGGAAATTTCGGTCCTCAACGTTGACGATTGTGCTCATGGCATCACTGGTTGCGATGTCAAACAGTTCCTGGATGTCCGCTTTGAAGATGTCTTCATTCATTCTATCGTTGGCACGTTGCCTGGTCCTGTGCTTCTTGAGTGTTTTGTAGCGGTCTAAAAGCTTTGAAAGCTTACGGACACAGGAGTCGATCCGTTGAGTTGGGATCCGCGCTCGGGTCCAGACTTCAATCACCCTCTGGCATGCCTGGTTCAG
The DNA here is from genome assembly GCA_023014485.1 of Bathynomus jamesi. Classification (NCBI taxonomy): domain Eukaryota; kingdom Metazoa; phylum Arthropoda; class Malacostraca; order Isopoda; family Cirolanidae; genus Bathynomus; species Bathynomus jamesi. The sequence continues at coordinate 116,804 of JAJOZX010010638.1, forward strand.
ACTGTCGGAGGTGGTTTGCTTTTGATTGATGTGGTGGTATTGCCCCAAGAGGAGGGCGTCAAGGCATGTAGGGAGCCTTGACGTGGATAAAGTTCCAGTTGCCATCCCTAGAAGCCAAACTTTTGGAATTGATCGAGTTTGAGCCATCGGACCTACGGAAGAAAAAGTACATTATATAATATATATATTCAGAGTGGGGCGACCTCTAAATATTCACCAATCACGCTGCAATTTTGCACAGACCATGTGGACACTAAATGGACAAAAGCCACACTTGTGGAGACTATCTATGACAATTTTGAAATTTCCCCCTATGGATTTGGACCACCCTAATATATATATATATATATATATATATATATAGTAGTGTATTCCAGGCTTTAATTAAAAGCCACTGTACCGCTTACAAGATTAATCCGTAAATTGAAGTCTTACAACAATAAAGGAAATATACTGAACATTTTCTTGCTGATAGGCGCCAATGTGTGTGTCTGTTATTGATTCTAATGGAGTTAACCGTGATTTGTCGGTGTTTACATTCGCGGTTCGCTCCCTGCCAGCCCACCACAATGCTCCTCAGTCAGTGTCTCTCAGCGCTACCAAAGACAATATCAACAACAATGTTAGCAGAGGGAGGGGTTACAACAGTGCTTTCCCCAGGAATTGAAATTAGAGGGGGCGTTCGAATTTTTAATGGGGTGAGGGCCCAGGGGTGAGACCGTGAGGGCGAAGGTGGGCTTTATGGCACCATAGTAAAAAACTGAAAAGTATATATATATATATATACTGTACAGGGCTATTTAAAATGATTCATCCAATTTCAACTGAGAATACTTCCGTACCTATCAACCGTGCATTAACTGGGCATACACCACATGAAAGAGGAAATCTCCGAGTTTTACAAGATCACCGCGAGAGGGCTCCAAAGTCACGCTGTGGCCTAGCCTAGCAACAAACAGTCAGTGTGAAAATGGCGTCCGCACAGCAGAAGGCGTTTGTGTGTTGCAGTTTTCGAGCTGTAAATTGGTAGTCACAGTGCAGCGTGAGTTTCGTCGACGTTAAGGATACTGTGTACGTGCCACCGTTGCCCACATCTTTGGATGAGCTCCGAACTCGCATTGTTACTGCCATAGAGTCAGTGACAACGGACATGCTGGAGTGAGTATGGGAGGAATTTGACTATCGTGTCGACGTTGCTCGTGTAACTAGGGGAAGTCACATAGAGCATTTATGAGGTGAGAGACAAAATTTGGACAGTTTTTCTTTTGGTTGATGTATCACAAATCACACTGTATTTGTAACATTAAAAAATATTCTCATTTGAAATCAGGTGAATCATTTGAATAGCCCTGTATATCGGACTACAAGATTAGGTGCCAGACTGCGCTATTTATTTAATTTGTATATATTTAATGGAGAAGCAGTGCTCTCCGTAAAATTAATTTCTTTAGTATGTGCGTATTATTAAGGGAAAAATATAGTTTGTAGACATTTTCCTCGTTCATGTCAGACGAATTTATTCAGCATCCGTCTTAATACACAAATTTATCTAAAAACAGTAACTAGCTAATGCTTACAGTTAAAATTGTTTCCACAGTAATGTTATGAAATAGTATTTATAGATGCATTTAGTAGGGTCTATCCAAGTAATGAAATTTTCTATGCATATTTATAAAGAAAGCGGAATTTTGTTTAAGGGGGTTCTTAATTGTTCATCGAATTAGTGTATACAACACATTTTACGTTACTGCGCTTCACCATTTCTAACACATGTAGGGTCATAGACAGGGAGAAAGATGGACTGAGGAAGATTCAGAACTCCAGAATGAATTGTCGACGAGATGTATCGTGTTAATTTTATCTAGTCTAGGAGTGATTCTGGCAAGGAGAGTGTATAACAGACTTTGATTTTACCCAGAAGATGGAGGACAAATGAAACCATTATGCCCTAACCGGGCATAATGTAACCTAACCTAACCGGGCATAATGTAACTTAACCTAACCGGGCATAATGTAACCTAGCCTAACCTAACCGGACATAATGCAACCTAACCTAACCTAGCGTAACCTAACCCAACTTAACCTACCCTAAGCTAAATTAAACTAACTTTTTAATATCGACATTACGCGTGTCGACATTGTACAGATCGACTTTGGAATCTTTTCCAAATGGACGACCCCACGGGATTTAGCTGAAAATGTGTAGACTAATAATTTTTTATATTTTAATAACGAAAATGACATTATTTTCCTGGAGAAATATGCGCAACATACGAAAAAAATTGCGTACTAGTTTGCATGGTCATGACCGTTATGTAGTTTATACCGCTCATGACGCCCGGATACGAGGTTGCTGTGTGGCCCTCGGTTAATTGAATGCCCGGTTAGGTCAATTGAATGGCCGGTTAGGTCAACTGTACGCCCTTGACGATTGGTTAGGTTAAGTAGTGATATTTTCGTTAAAACTAACGAAAATATCATGACTTAACCTAACCAATCGTCAAGGGCGTACAGTTGACCTAACCTGGCATTCAATTGACCGAGAGCAACTTGCAAGTAGATAGATCACAGCCCTGCATTATCATATGCTCACACTACAACAATAATATTCAGATTAAACCAGGTCTAAGTAGGCAACAAATAAACATTAATAACAACAACAAAAATTACTGTTTAAGCGAGTTCGTATGGAGAAGAAGGTATGCAAATGAAGATTTATTTATTAAAATATTATTAAATATTGCAAATTTTAATAAATAAAGGATATTATCTGCGTTTTATTTTGTAAAACCCACTACATAAGTGTTTTATGAAGGTATAATAAAATATGAAGTTGCATTTTAAACTAAAATGAAATTTTAATTCATATTCAAAGAACGTTCTTGGAAGTATCGTTTATTTAAACGAGTAGCGGAACAAAGTCGGGATCTTTACCAAATGGACGACCCCGCGGGATTTAGCTGAAAATGTGTATACTAATAAATTTTTACATTCTAATAACGAAAATAACATTATTTTCCTGGAGAAATATGCGCAACATACGAAAAAAATTGCATTTATATGCGAACTAATTTGCATGGCGCATGACCGTTATCTAAATTATGTAGTTATGTTACATAACTACATAATTTAGATAACGGTCATGCGCCATGCAAATTAGTTCGCATATAAATGCAATTTTTTTCGTATGTTGCGCATATTTCTCCAGGAAAATAATGTTATTTTCGTTATTAGAATGTAAAAATTTATTAGTATACACATTTTCAGCTAAATCCCGCGGGGTCGTCCATTTGGTAAAGATCCCGACTTTGTTCCGCTACTCGTTTAAATAAACGATACTTCCAAGAACGTTCTTTGAATATGAATTAAAATTTCATTTTAGTTTAAAATGCAACTTCATATTTTATTATACCTTCATATTATACCTTTCATATTTTATTATACCCTCTTTTACTGTAACAATATCTGGCTACGAATTCCTTTTCATAATCTCTATAATTAATAAATAATTTTCGTTTATACAAAAAGTACTTCCAAGAACGTTCTTAGAAAATTAATTAAAATTTCACTTAAATTTTCTCCAATACTGTAACAATATCCGGCTACAAATTCGTTTCCATAAGATCTGTAATTAATTAATAAATAATTTGCGTTTAAACGGTTCACCGAGATTCATTTAAACGGTTCACCGAGATTCGTTTAAACGGTTCACCGAGATTCGTTTAAACGGTTCACTAGCGTTTATTTTCACACACTTGTTTGCGGAGCAAAATCATTACGAAAAAAAAGACGATCGTTAAATTTAATTTTGATCCTTACGCAGTTTACAAACGCGAAAGGTTGAGGCGAATTTCATTTTGTACATTATTACAGTACAGAAATACGATACATTTAATTTGAAAAGGTCATCGAGGAATTGGACATAAACATTTTCTATAGACTCCAATCGTACAAACATTTCGATTAAATGAAAATTTTTATAATAATTTTTTTTTTCGAACGGTTTGAGGAGACTAATCGAAAGAAATCTACATTTTTAAATTTTTTTTGGTATTTGACTTTCTCCACGTGGTCAAGATTAATATCTGATTGGAAATATTTTTATAATAAACCCTAAATTGTACGGTAGTTAATTATTTACCTTAAACTGGAATAAGTCAAAATAGAATATAATTAGTTATCAAAGAATCAAACAAAGACGTTTATTTTTCTACAATAAAAGGAGTTACAATATGAAATTACGGATGATAAATTCATAAATTCCTCAAAGACTAAAACGTAAACATCAGTTAATCGGCATAAAAATATATAAAAAAAAATGGTTTAAAATTTGTATAAACACATTAGATAAATGTAATAATATGTGAGGATCTTGGAAACTTGTTTTTATATGAAATTAAATGGACATTATGCGAGCTTACGTTTTAAAATGAAATAATATAAAGTTATAAGTAAAAATTACACATCCGTATGACAAGTTGACAACGTATAATCCGCGTATCTAATATTAAACACTCTACGTATACAGTATAAACATATATAAATATATACGCACACATACGTAGATAGGAGTATACTTTCAAATTATAACATCTTACTGAGCTGGTTACGTAACTTTTGTGACGTATACTTAAGAATTGTTTATGCGTATATAACCAATATTTAATAGTAAATATTTATGTTCAAGATATACTGTATATGGAACTAACTGTATGGATGGTAAAGAAAGTAATCTAGAGTTAAAAGTAAAGATGACGTCATATTGACTATGACTTTTATTTTTTATACAGCGGCTTCAAGTTAACATAATTGTCAACAACAACCATAAAGTCCATAACTGTACATTTGAAATCTCTTTAAACCAGAATGTGCTTAGTGTTGATTGTTAGAACAGTCATCTAATTTTGTGAATTGTAAATGAATGATTTTAAGAAAAATTGTTTCAAAGGAAGAAAACTCATCGTAATTTGAACATCTTTGTTAAAATAATCTTTGGTGAAAATAAACCATTTGAGGTGAGGTCATTTTTTTTTTTTTTATCATTTATACGTGGTTATATACTAAAGCGCTTGAGAATCGAACAATTATACCAATTTAATAAGAACTTAACGGCATGTTTTACCGCTCCCCTTCTAATACAATATTTATTTATGTATATTCCACTTTCAAAATGCAAAATATCAAAATAAGGTTTTTTTTTTACCCATTTATAATTTAATTTTATGAAAATTTTCAAATCGACTGACTACAGTTTTTTTATTTTAGCTAAACACTTAACATATTAGCATACTGCCAATATATTAACGTATTTACTTTATTTATACATTATAATTCAAAAGGTTTATTCAATTGTAATCAAATACTAAGAAAATAGAGTAAATATTCCATTTAAAGTTTCCAAATTTTATTCATTATTGTGAAAATAGAAGAAGTTAAGAGTTACGACACCAGAATTAAGGGAATGTATCGAGTTAAGGAGGAGTAGTCAAGTACACGAGTGAGATTAGGGTATTCTCAAGTTAGGCAATATTTTGGGCCAATTTTAAGTTCTTAACTCCGGAGGAATCGAAAGAAAAAAAGGTGAAAATCGAACCCGTACAAAAATTTTAAGTTTTTTAAGTTAACCTGACTGTATTTCTGTTTCATTCCATATTAAACAAAAAAAAAGTCAAAAGCGCACGATATGATTTGCTTTTCAGGTTTTTTCTATAAATTTTGAAGACGGTTTGGTAAAACATTTACTATTACTATCCAAGAACATTCAAACATTTAAATCCTCAAAAATAGTTTCGATTTCCAAAAAAAATTCATTTAGTTTTTGCAATTCTTTGTTTTCAGTAGACAACATTCGAACATGATTGAAAGCGAGAATTTGTATAGATTTTTTTTTTTTTTTTCAGCATAATATTCACCGTAGGAAATTATATATATATATGTGTGGTGTGTGTGTGTGTGTGCGTGCGTGCGTGTGCGATGCACACCCACAAGAAAAAGGAAGAAACGAATTGCTTTTTCTTTTCTTTGATGGTGTGCATGATTTATTTACAAATATTTCACGTGTTTATTTGTGAAATTTATCCCATATATGTTAGTCAAAGTGTGTAACCAGCAATTTCGCTTAATGGCTGTTTCACTTGGTCATTTCGCGAAATGACTAAAATCTTCAGCCATTACGCGAAATAGCTGAAATTCCACCTTGGTCATTTCGTACAAGATCATTTTCCCGGTTAGGTCAACTGTTATTTTTGTTAGTTTTAACAAAAATAACACCACTTAACCTAACCAATTGTGAAGGGCATACAGTTGTCCTAACCGGGCCTTCAATGGCGGACATCGGAATAACACTGAAGGCTCGGTTAGTATTTGAAAACCTCTATATTGAAAATTCAAATGTGCATTTAAAGAGTGTTTCTCACTTATTTGAACAGACCTGTGGATGTATGTATGTTTTAGCAGATTTAGTTAGTTAAATAAAGGTTTCCAATTTTATTGTGATGTTCGTTATTTCTATGAATTCATGACAAAAGTAATTTTAGCCATTTCACGAAATGACCAAGGTGGAATTTCAGCCATTTCGCGTAATGGCTGAAGATTTTGGTCATTTCGCGAAATGGCTGGTTACACACACTGACTGTAACATGTATAATTTTATGGTAGTGTTCTTGTAATTATTTTGAGTACGGAAAATGCATATTTCCATACTGAATAAAATAATTATTACGGAATACTACCATATATACTGTATATTGAAGAAAATAACCACGAAGGAAAAAGGAAGCACAGAATGGTGCTCAAGCGCTTTCGTCTAATGACATCCTCAGGAACACTGAAATAAATAACAAGTTCGAGACTATATGTAGGTCACAAAAAAAATAATAAAATAGAAAAATAAAAATTGTTGGAGGAGCATACAAATTTATAAGGAAAAGCTACCAGAGTTTTAGCACTTTGCCCTCTTGTCTAAATCCTCAGTGTTCCTGAGGATGTCGTGATTCGGGCGGGGCCGGCCTGGCCCGCCGCCGCCTCAGCCTCGTGAAATAATTTTCACATACTGTATATTTTTCATATAATATGTAAAAATGAACGAAATGATTTTCACCCAATCTTTAAACCTTCCACCAATCAGCATCTAAAATTTTATCAATGAGCTTTCGACACATACACGCATACCATACATTAATATAAGCCATATAAGGACGCCAAATGATGCTGCTAGCCGCTCATACCCTAAATCAGCGGTCTTCAACCTGGGCGATTTGAGCTTTTAGGTGGGCAACAAGAAAATTTATAAAATTCTTGTAAAATTCAACAAAATTTACAATATTGTATGCAAAAAATGATCGAATGTTTCGTCAGTTGTGTCATGACAATGATGAACAATTTGTTAGGTTATTATTACACACAGAGGTCCGATGGCTCTCGAAGGGTGCATGTTTAACTCGTTTTGTTGAACTATATGAGAGCGTAGTGCAGTTTCTAGAAGACCAAAATGAAGTTGATCTTAGCCAAAAGTTAAAAATGATAAAAAATGATGCTTGTTATTTGGCAGGAATATTTAAGAAATGCAATGATTGTAATTTGCAGCTTCAAGGAGCCAATATGACACTCATGAACTGCCAAAAAGTTATCTTATTATTCATTGAAAAGCTGGATTTATTCAGTCACAATCTTTCAAAAAGGGAATTTCACCAGTTTCCAGAATTGTTATCTATTAAGGATGACATAACAACAATTGATACACAAAGGTTTATTGACCATCTCAATAAACTTGAAACGGATTTTGAAACTCGATTCAGTGATGTTTTAACCATGGAAGTATATGATTGGATGGTAAACCCGTTTACTGCAAATGTTACTGAAGCTGATGTATCATGTCAAGAGGAGCTATTAGAACTCAGACATGATGAGGAAAGCAAGGGAAATTTCAATAACGGTGGTTATATGCAGCTTTGGCAAAATAAAAAGATGTCAAATGTATAGCCCAATATGTGGAAAAAGATTTTTAAATTACTGATCGCTTTTCCTACTTCGTACCTAGTTGAATCAGGTTTTAGTGCTGTGAATCACATTCTTACCAAAAACAGGAATGCTTTAAAAATCCCTGAAAGAGGGGACATTCGTTTGTTCCTCACTAAATTCGAGCCAAACATTCAAAATTTAGTTTCCAAGCATCAAGCACAAGGATCTCACTAAATTAAAGGTAAATGCATAATGTTTTATTATATAATATATATAATGTACCATACATAATTTTTAATATATGTTTGTTGGATTTTTAATTTTGGTGTGTGGTTGGCTAATTTATCTCACATAAAAATAGTAAAAGTGGGCTGTAGGCATAAAAAGGTTGAAGGGCACTGCCCTAAATGGATGAATGAGCGGATAGATGTTTTGTAATGAAAACGGTGAAGCTTTTCTTCTACTTGTGTAATCTATTAACATGTATGTTAAAAACATTTATATATGCATATATTTTTTTATTCATTAAAAGAAATTTGTGATTTTAATTCTTGCTTAGTGAATCTAAATTAATAGAATTATATTTTTAATATTTCAGTCGAATTTTGCTTTTTATCAGCTAATCAGCTAAAAAGTAATGTTGCAACTTCTATAATAAGATTTATCTTTATTTTGAATTTTACACGTTGTTTTATGCTCTAATATCTTTTGAATAAATAGTAAACAACTCATATATTTCATTTTGTTTCGAATATTCGTCACATTCTCTTTCGAAGAAATTAATTATGGAAAATAATGTATTCAAATAGTTTTCCCTCAAACGTTTTCTTTATAATTGATAGAAAATTATATTAAGAGGGTAACTTTAAGTTCGAATACAGCTATACTACGTAAGTAAATATTGTAAGTATAAGGTGTATTTAAAGTAAGATGGTTCAAGGTATAGCATTATTTAAGATTTTTTAGAAAAAAGGCCTAGTGATAAAAGAAAATCAGTTAATTTTCACTGAGAAAATCTTTGCATTTTAATATATATTTCGTATATTAGTGTCGTACGCACAACAAAGATCTAATGACTTAAAAATTTAATATCAACGTAAAACTTCCAATCGGATACAAAAAATGCTAAATGCCAAAGCATACACTTTTTTTAATAAGGAAAAATCAACGAACGAATTTGTTTCTCTCATTAAGAGAAATAAAGTGCCTTCTGCTCGTATCAATCACACATCATCGTTAAGGGGCCATTTCCGGTGAACATTCAACCAGCAATTCAGTCAGGCAAGAAATCTTTACTTTTGATGATTACCTTGTCAGTCAACTCTGCAAGAGGAGATACTGTTATCATCTTGGGAATAGCTATTACGCGGTTCATTTCTATAAGGTTGATCTATTCAGTGCGAGTGTTTGAACATGTAAAATAGGGTTCAAATGAAATTATTAGTAGATTCTATTTCATACGATTTGTCATAATTATACGCTCGTAATTGGGACGACGACATTAGATTAAATTAGGTTAGATTAGCATAGGTTAGATTAGGTCAAACTACTTTTTAGTGTTTATTTAGTTTTGTCAATCCGAAGGGTATAGGCCACCCGTAATATAAAATAAGTAATTTAAAGTGAATGCTCCCTGCTAAATGTGTGTGTGTGTGTGTGAGAGCGCGCTTCGTTCAGTAAAATAAAATTAGTTTCATTATTAAACTAAACACAGATGCACAAATTTTATGTACTTAATAGGTTTTAGCTTCGTAATTAACATAATTTGTCCATTTTAAATTTTATAACTCTCTCTCTCCTCTCACAGCTGAATTAAATATTTTGGGTCTCCTCGGTTTCATTCACTGCCGATTTTATTTTTTTTAGGTAATTTTATGTACAGAATTCAATTTTGGCCTTTCTTAAATGCGGAAATTAACCAAAACTAAGATGTATGAACCGTAGTCTAAATAAAACAAAGTAAACTATACGTATCCGGTTAGTCCAGCATTTAAAGAAACTTTTGAAATATCGTTTAATGTCTTAAACAAATCGCTATTTTTTCTTTCTCCACATAAATTTAGGTTGAATTAATTTAGGTTATCATGCGAGTATATGTAAGATTTTGATCACCATTTTTTCTACGGTATTCCTTTTTTGGTATTATATTCCACTCCTGTTAAAAATGTGCTGCATCTTCTGCCTACAATCTATTATGCAATTTTATTAAATTAAAATAGTCATCCATCTTTGCTGTAAGTGAACCGATATCTTAACTGCTTAACGTAAGTGAGCTCTCGTCTAGCAGCTTATGAAAAGGGTATTGTATACTTTCGAAACAAGATATCGTACAGTTTTGTGAAAGATATTGCCTTCATTTAGGGATTTTAGGCTATAGGTAAGCATAATTTACTTTAACTTCAGTTAGAGTAGGGTTTATATATCTTAGGTTTGGTTAATTTCCGCATTTAAGAAATGCCAAAATTGAATTCTGCCCATAAAATTACCTAAAAAAAATATAGCTTTTTTAAAAATCGCCAGTGAAAGAAACCGAGAAGATCCAATATTTTGCTTTAATTTGTATGATAAGGCAACCTTGTACTCGTAATAATAAGGTTAATAACACGCAGGTAAAAATAGACCTTTTAGAATAAGTTTATTAAATATGAAAGATGATTATAACCTGAAAAGTGAAAAAAATGAATTTTTAGCATCTTGTGCAGTAAAAAAATTAATAATTTTAATCTTCCAACCGAAAATACTAGTTTATTCTCTGAAAAAAAAATGAATAAACTTCACAGAGAAGTAAAATTACAAATATATAACACGGAAAAAAAAGTCTTTCGAGGATGATTCCACAAGTCGTGGTTAAACCCTCGGAAGAACAAACAACCGCAGATTTAAGATGTTAAGAAAGCTTCTCCAAATTGGAATTGTTGCCATGCCAGTCTCAAAATCAATAGTAAGACTGACGGGATTCAGGTTCCTTTGGTAAGTAACAAGACAGTAGATAATCGTCATATAAACTTTCATATACATCGCACGAATATATACAGGGTGTTCCAAAAGTCCCTATCTACTTTGCAGAAAATAATACTTTAAAGAAAGGCATAACATACGTATATATGTGTGTGTGTGTGTGTATATGTATGTAAAATAAAATTTGGGTAATAGTTTCGGCATGAGCACCATCAGTGTCTTTGCATGTCTCAAATCTGTCGGCTACATTACGGAAGACATTC
>JAJOZX010010639.1:0-100000 GCA_023014485.1 Bathynomus jamesi
AGCGCCATCATGACAAATTGGAACTGCCGAAGATACGAACCTGACACCAAGGGATTCATTTCAGACCACTGCATTTCTACCGATAAATAATTGATAAACTGTGTACCACTCTGAACACTCGTCTAGAAGCGTACGCTGTCCTGCAGAAAAGATTTGGATTTTTGTATTTCCTTCTAGTCCTGGACATCGACAGTCTTCGACGGTCAGCTGAACATCTAGTAGAATGCTATCCGGCTGATCTGGAGAAAGAGCTGGTAACAGAAGTTGTGCAGTTCGCTGCCCTAATGAAACTCGCCGAAAGTGAAACAGAATCCCAGACGGAACGTGAAGACATGCGCAACAGATTTTATCGGCATATGAACACAAACGAACTGAAAGGAACATTCTCAAACATGGAAATAGCAATGAGAATATACCTGTGTATGTTTGTCACGAACTGCTCTGGTGAACGTTCATTCTCGAAACTCAAACTGATCGAAAATTACCTTCGCTCCACAATGGGCCAGGAGCGCCTTTCGTCCCTGGCGCTGTTGAGTATAGAGCATGAGGTGTTGCAGTCGGTGAGTTTCGAGGACACAATCACGCAGTTTTCCAAACAAAAAGCCAGGAAGCGTCCTATGTAATATTCATTACAAAACTACACTCTATCTACAGTACAGTAAGCTGTACAGTTTAGCCGTTTATTAAGTGCATTACAACTGTGTAGCTGTTTATTAAGTGCATTACAACTGTGTAGCTGTTTATTAAGTGCATTACAACTGTGTAGCTGTTTATTAAGTGCATTACAATAACTGTGTAGATGTTTATTAAGTGCATTACAACTTTGTAGCCTACTAGTGTAGCTGTATACACTGTACGTGTACATAGTTAAGTTATAGTCTTTAATATAACATTAATAAGCTGAATGGCTTCCGCATGTGTGTTTTGGGTGTGTTAAAAAAATATATCTGTTATGTGCATTACAAAATATAGTCATTCATCACACACTAAAATAATACATCCCGAGAAATAGTTTGCCCAAGGCCCCGCACACTGTAAATGCGCCCCTGCCCTCATATACCGTTGTTTGTACGTTGTGTATAAATACCAATCAGCCATGCATTGATATACGACTGATGTGGAAGAATGCATCTGATAATAACGCTCTTGTCTCAACGCGAAACCGTTTCATCCTCGACAGAATGTTTGAAGTCGTCGGATTCCGCAAGCTGAAGCCTATATTAGACGCGCGTATTACGGATATGCTTTATTTTGATACGGTTCTTGAATACGCATACACCGCTCTACTCGATGGGTTTACCGAGTGTAGGACTGAACAAGGCGAGAATGGTCTAGAGCTGAATGCTTATTTAAAAGGTTTAGACTCTTTGAAATATCATGAACTTCAGTACAAATCACTTGAGCGGTACAGAGCTGAGATCACCTACACCGTTCACCCTGAAGAACTATTTCTTTATATAATGAGCAGCTGTCGTAACGACTTAGATTATTTCAACTGCCGCTATGCAGTGTGAAGAAGAGTTCATGATTGAAAAGCCCGGGTCGGTAAAATAAACCCTCGATTGGAAAGGAGTGTTTACAAACTTGTATTTATATGAATGTGGCTAACGATGACCACTTTGTGCGTGCTTTTGATTGTATTCTAGCCGTATTTAAAGATAATTTGCCAACCGAATGTAAAGTGGGCACAAAAATAGTATTCTACAGATCTACAGAAGCTAAGGCTAACAAAGACCCTAAGATCCACTGTAAAGTTAGCCCGAGAGAAAGGAAAGAGTAGGGGGTTAAGAGAAGAGAATAAGGGGTTAAGTAAGTAGCAACACCTATCACTCGTGGGTTAACATTCATTCAAAAAGGGAAAAAAGACTCACCATCATCATCCGCCGGCAACTACCGACAAGTCAGAAAAATAGTCGGAGAGAATAGGAAAGGTTGCAGAACAGTCCTCTACTCCATAGGGAGGTTGAGCCCACTCTGCCGGAAAGGGGTGAAAGATGAAAAGAAGTAAAATAAGAACGCTTACAAACCATCAACACATTCTTAACTCAAAAACAACACATTCTTAACTCAAAGCAACACATACTTCCAGCTGTTGCAGACCGATCCTCCACTCCATAGGGACGGGCGCCGGAAGATTATTCCATTTATCAATTACTTTAAACGTAAAGAGATTTTAGCGATATTAGTAATGAAACGTCTGCCACGCAACTTAAATCTGTTACTACGAGTATTGCTATTATCGAAAGTGAAAAGTTTGTGAAAATTTACGTTATCGATATTATTAACCACTTTGAAAACTTTAATAAGCTCCCCCCTTAATCTCCTAGTTTCAAGTGAATGCAAGTCTAACTCTTTAATCCTATCTTCATAAAGCTTGTTGCGCAATGACGGAATTAGTTTCGTGGCACGACGATGAACCCTTTCTAACCTATCAATATCCTCACGCAAATGCGGGCACCAAAACTGAACGGCATATTCTAAATGAGGCCTGACTAGGGACTTGGAAAAGGGGCAATATAATATCCTTCGATTTAAATTCGAAATTACGCGCTATGAAGCCTAACATCCTATTAGCTTTTGGGCAAGACTCCAGGCACTGGTTCCTAACTTTTAAATCCTTAGATACGCGTACGCTTAAATCTACTTCCACGTCAACGCTCGCTAACTCTCTATCATCCATCGTGTACGTGTAATTATTGTTACGAGAACCTATATACAAAACTTTACATTTGTCTACGTTAAATTGCATCTGCCACTAATCCGTCCACTCCATAATCCTATTTACATCGTCTTGGAGCCTATTTCTCTCGTCCTCGTTAACAACCTTCCCGCCTATTTTAGTATCGTCCGCGAATTTTGACACGTTACTAGTCAATCCTACATCTTTGTCGTTAATGTAAATTACGAAGAGCAATGGGCCTAATACTGAACCTGTGGGACACCGCTACCTACATCCAACCACCCCGATTCACTACCATTAACAACGACTCTCTGTCTCCTAGCATGAAGCCATTCCTCTAACCAGTTAGCTACCTGACTGCGTATTATACCGTGCGCTTTAACCTTCGCAATTAATCTTCTATACGGAACTGTATCGAATGCTTTTTTAAAATCTAAATAAATAACGTCAGCCGCTGTATGCCTAATCGTATTCGCGCACTATTTCGTTATAAAATTCTCACAAATTAGTTAAACAAGATCTATGGCGTCGAAACCCATGCTGACTACTATTAATCAAATCTCGACTTTCTAAGTGATCGATGATACGATCCCTAACTACGGATTCCAAAAGTTTACCGACAATTGACGTTAAGCTAATGGGCCTATAATTGCTAGCTACTGTGCGGTCGCCTTTTTTTAAAATGTGCGTGACGTTAGCTAATTTGAAGTCTTCAGGAATAATCCCCGTTTCGAGTGACTGATTAAAAATCTTCGTTGAGGGGTCTACGATAACGTCTTTCAAATCTTACAAATGTCTGGGATAAAACGCGTCAATGCCTGAAGCCTTGCTAACTTTTAGCCTATCGATATAATGCGCAATCTCACCCTCGTAAACAGTTATTTCATCCAAAATAGTCTCGCTACTAAATGGAACGATATCGTCCACGTCGGGGACATTATTTATGTCTTCTACGGTAAAAACTGTCGCAAAAAAGTTATTGAAAATACCCGCCATCGCCTGAGCGTCAGAAGCCAAAACGACGTTAACATCCACTACAGGGCCTATTTTATTTTTTATCGGCTTACGATTATTAAAAAATATTTTTTTGATTATGTTTACTATCCGCAGCAATAAGTATCTCTAAATTACGCTTAGCATTCCTAACTGATTTTTAACCTGACGTCTAAGCTCGATATATCTATTAAAGTCAGCTGCCGTGCCATTGCGCTTATTAAGTCAATACGCTCTGTTATGCTCGTTTATGAACTCGCCTATTTCCCTAGTCCACCACTTAGGCCTACCATGATTTCTAGCGCGCTTGGGCTTACGAGGAATAAACTCCCTTTCGATATTCAAGAAACTATCTTTAAACGCCTCCCAATGCAAATTTGCGTCATTACCCATAAATAAATCACCCCAGTCCACTACTCTCATCCAATCGGCAAAACTATCAAAATTGGCCCTACGAAAATCAGGGACTTCTATTACGTTACTATCCTTAGTGTTTTCTATCAATAGCTTAAACCTAAGAATTTGATGATCACTACATCCTAAACTCTCTCCTACTTCTAAACTTTCGACTATATTTTCGCCGTTCGTCAACACCACGTCTAAAATATTGTCACCGCGCGTTGGTTCGGTAACCATCTGTCGTAAAAAAAATATCTTCCATGAACTCAATCAATCTCAAACCATCCTCATTACCAGTAAAATCTCGTATTGACATTAGGGCAGTTAAAGTCTCCGACAATTATACTGTTCCGATAATTATCAATAAAGTTATCAAGAAGTGAGTAAATCTAGTATCGGTATCGAGGGGTTGAACGGGAGGTCTATAAACAACAACAAAATTAAAACTAATACTACTCGCCCTAACTTCAACGCATATCGCATTAATTGCTGCCGGAAAATCTATCTTAACCTCGATAGCCTTAAGGGAATTACGAATGTACAGCAAAACGCCGCCACCAATCCTATGTAACCTATCATTAGTAAAGAGTTTAAAACACGGTATATCAAATTCCCCCAACAAGTCCCGAGTCACGGTATTTAACCACGTTTCAGTGATAGCAACTATATCGTAGTTGCCAGAATAAATTATCGCCTTAAATTCGTTTAATTTATTTCTAATGCTACGCGCTTTCCAATAAAAGACGTTTAAGTTATTTTTTACAAAGGGCCGGCGTTTTAAACCATTTTTCACGTCGGGCCCGCGTTCCCCGGACCCACAACGTTTAAAGAAGGCTTCGACCTATACAGCTTTCGTACGCTTTGGTCAATTAACCTACCTAGCCTAGCATTACCTATTTCATTAAAATGCACCCCATCTTTTATAAAAAGGCTAGGATCACTGAATTCTAACCGCAGCTTTACGAAGGGTACATTTTCCTCAGCACAAATCTCTTCTAATTTATTACTGAAAAATATTGTTTTAGACGTAATCCTAAGACCCAAACCGTGCCTATGGGTAATACCTAGAACTAACGACCTATCTGACCTCGCCTTTAGGGCCTTAATTAATCCCCTATATCTCTCCAAAAGGTCAGGCACTTTCGTATCGGGCCAATACGAGTCGTTGCCCCATACCATCGTCACCAACATCGAGTGACGGGAGGCAACGTCAATCCTATCCACTTGATCTCTAACTCTGTCAACCCTGGCCCCTGGGAGACAGACCCTTCTCATCTTGGTTGGATGCCGTTCAACGAACTCTCTGTCCATATGGCGCACTAAAGAGTCCCCAATTAAAATAGTTTCCCCCTCATTCACGTCCCTTTCCAAATGGGCGAAAGGGTTCGAAACCTCGATAGGGGGGGATTCCTATCTCCTAACGTACGCGACCTAGCTCCACCCTTAACTTCTGTAAATCCCTCCCCATCTACTAATCTCGGACCAACCTTAACCCCTTCCTCAACTCTATCCAACCTTCCCGATAAGCTACATAACTAGACACTAGGTTTCGCACCTCACCCTTCAAATTACTAACGTCTTCAACGTTAGTATTGGTTCGGCTTTCGTCAACCGTAGCCCTACCCCTGCCCTCATCAAGCGTTGCAAGTCTTTCCGTTACCTCACGTACAGTACGTTTTATGTCAACTATTTCCTCCCTTAATTCGCAAAAAAAAAAAATCGATCTCTCGGTAATCGCCATACGACCGCCGTCATGATCCCTAAAATCCGTATACCACCGATTCACCCCACACCTAACACACGACGCTTTCTGTGAAGGCATCACGCAAGTTAAGTTAGTTTATAACTCACAAGTTTAAGTTAAATTAAGACTGCACGCTATGAAAACTTCTAAATCGCTAAAAACCACTAATATTCACATTACTTAACTATAACAATGTGAATATAAACGTACAGTAAGTATATAAAATTCGAAACTTTCCAAAAGTAAAGTTATTAGCAACATCCAAAACTAGAAGCACTATCAGAGAGCTCAGGAAATGCGTCCGTTCAGTACAGAGAGTATGGGTCTCCCTGTAACTTGAGCAGTGATATAATATTAAGCCGTGTTTACTGCGGAGTGAAAGCAATAATGATGTGACTGTAGACTCAATTACGTGTGAGTTTTGTGTTTTGCGCAGTAGAACAAAGTGAATGTATTTTGCTGTATATTTATTTTCAATATATTTAATTATTTAGCATAATTGTGTGTGTGTATATATATATATATATATATATATATATATATATATATATATAATTCTCCTGTCCTGCTATATTGATGGTTATACTCCATCATTTTGTATTTTTCATTTTTTATTTTTTATTTTAGTTAAGTGCAGTAGAAGATAAAGTGTATGTATTTATTTTCAATACATTTAA
Organism: Bathynomus jamesi; assembly: GCA_023014485.1. Classification (NCBI taxonomy): domain Eukaryota; kingdom Metazoa; phylum Arthropoda; class Malacostraca; order Isopoda; family Cirolanidae; genus Bathynomus; species Bathynomus jamesi. The sequence goes on from JAJOZX010010639.1 coordinate 6,494, forward strand.
TTATTTGATATAATTGTGTATATATATTTCTCCTATACTTTTATATTGATGGTTATACTCCATCGTTTTGTATTATATTATTACATTTTTTTTTATATATATTCCTCGCTCATACTTCTTATACTATTATTATTTTTTATTGCATGTATTCCTCGTTTGATTGTATGTTTATTTTCTATATATTTCTGAATCCAATAATTCGTCTAAATAAACAGAATGATGTAATGGTGTTTTATTTAGTTCTTTTGGTTGTAAACGATATTATTATTTAATCATACCAAATGGCTGGTTACGCCTTCTAAACCGACTGACGGATTTCTAAGCCAACTGTCAAAAATATATGCTTTAGTTAAATAAATAGCGCTATCTGGCAATTCAACCCTAATAATGTACACCTGAACAAGCCATTTGCGCTTTCTAAGCCAACTGACGGATTTCTGAGCCAAGTGTCAATAATATATGCTTTAGTTAAATAAATAGCGCAATCTGGCAACTCAACCTGTACACCTGAACAAGCCATTTACGCCTTCTAAGCCAACTGGCGGATTTACATCTTATAAGACAGCGGGCGCTCAGATGAAGTCTTAATATGTGCTTGGCTCCTGCCAGGCGAACACCTCTCTTCCTCTCTCTCCTTCTCTTTGTTGCTCTTGCAACATTCCCCCTCCCCCTTTATTGCATAACCCTCCCCTTTGTTGCACACTCCTTTGCAACATTGAGCAACATTTGCAATTGAATTGCAACATTCTTGCACTCTTCCATTTAGCGGTCATCCTACTCACGTTTAATCAGCTAGGGTAATCTGCGCCAAATTTAGTATACACATTAAGGGAGAACCAGGGAAAGCTTTAATAAAACACCTGCTCCTCCCAGTGCCTCCACTTTGTAAGGGGACTGGGAGAGGGACACCTAAACAACTACTGTTATCTGCACCGAACTTAGTATACAGTGCACATAAAGGGAGAGCCATGGAAGATTTTAATAACACCCCAGCCCCTCCCAGCTCCATCCCCCTGAGGGGGGAATGGGAGAGATCCCCTAAACGACTAGGGTACGCCTATCCATCTAAGGTAATCTGCACCAAATTTGGTATACACATTAAGAGAGAACCAATGAAGGTTATAGTAACACACCCACCCCTCCCAGTACCACCTTCGGAGGGAACTGGTACAGAGCGTAACTGGAGTAAAGACGTTGGGGGTGGGGCACGAACACAATCCTATTGTTGGAAGCACTCATTATCTATGGGAGTAATTATAAACGTTGTATCCCCCAACTTTTATAATTACTCCCATAGATAAAGAGTGTTTCTAATAATCGGATTGTGTTCGTCCCCCACCGCCAACGATTTTACTCCAGTTACGCCCCTGGACCGGTAGGGGGTCTCTTAAATGGCTTGTGCGCGTCTAAACGGCTCCGGCAATCTGCACTAATTTTAGTATAGCCTACACATTAAGGGAGAACCAGGGAAGGTTTTACTAACACACCCGCCCCTCCAGTACCCCACTGGATGGGCTGGGAGAGGGTCCCCTAAACGGCGAGGGTAATCTGTACAAAATTCAGTATAAGTGTTAAGGGAAGACCATGGATGGTTTCAGTAAGAAACCTGCCGCTCCCAGTGGCCCCACTTTGTAAGGGGACTGGAAGGGGGACCTCTAAACGGTTATGGGAATCTGCACCACATTTAGTGCAACATTTTCAATAGCAAAACTATTGAAAATATTCGTACAGACTTCCAGGACCGATTCAGTGGTGCAGCTCCTCCATAAAGGAACTGCACGATTGAATCGGTTCTACAAGTCTGCACGAATATTTTCAATGGTTTTGCCATTACGTAGTCGCTCATAGGCCCAGGTACTAGCGGATCCGTATAGTAACCTACTTAGTAACTATCAGCCCCTCCCAGTTCCCCAGTAATGGGGAGGGCCTGGAAGGGGGCCCCATAAACTGTTAAATTAATCTGCACCAAATTTGGTATACATATTAAGAGAGCACCAGTGAAGGTTATAATAACACACTCGCACCTCCTAGTCCCCCTCTAGGTTGTTTCGTGTGGCTATTGCGATGTAGTATATATTTTTTCTGCAGGAAGGAGGGGCCAAGGGTAAATGCCCGCAAAACCCATTACTCTTTGACAGAGATGGGCAGTGATGTATTTGAAAAATACTTAAATATGTATTTATAAATACAGTATTTAAATACTGTATTTATAAATACATTTTTACAGGGTATTTAAATACATTGTTATTGATGTATTTTGTATTTATAAATACATATTTTCAAATACATTTTTAAATACATTTGTAAAAAATCCTCACTGTTGAGAATCAGCTGGAGACGCTTGAAACGAAGATGCTCAAATACTGCAATCCTCTTCTTGCCGCAGTAACTCACGGTTTCAAGACTAGATTTTCTCACTATTTGAATCTTGAACCCAGAGTTAATGATGCAGTTGTCGCAGCAGTCTATTATCCCTTCTTCAAGCTGAGATGGGTAGGCTTGAAAAAGAGTTAGGATTACCAGACCACGACAGCAACTGTTCGTAATAAGCTCATCAATGTGGTCAAAGATATGAACGACGATGTGAAAGGGGGCTCACCTCTCTCCTTGGAAAATGATGATGAGTATTTTCACTTTGATAAGCCACTATCACCACCATCTGGAGAGGAAAATCCAGACATGGCCGTCATTAGATATCTGAACGACGCAAATACCAACTTGTCCTGCCTGTTCAACCACAAAGCCATTCAGAAGGTCTTCATCATGTACAACACTACGCTGCCTTCATCAGCTCCAGTAGAGCGTCTTTTTTCTTTTGCTGGAATGATTCATTCACGCAGGAGAGGGATGCTGTCCGACGGACTTTTTGAGAGGTTGACACTGATGAAGGCGAATATGTAGTGGAATGAAAGTGCTTAGAGGCTTAGGTCCGGGATGGTTGGATTTTTTTTCCATTATTGGGAGTATTTTAGTCTTTCATGTTTTTTGTAAATCGAGAATTTAATTATTTTTCATGTAACTGTTCCAAACTGTACTGTGTTATGTTTATTATGATTTATGTAGTCCCTTCTTTCTGTTGCCTCTCTTTGGATTGCTTTTGTTACGGATAGGAATCCTCAAACTACTATAACAATACGTAATAATCACTGAAAATGGAATGTTTTAACGATGTATTTAGATTGTATTTAAATACATTTTTGAAGTAATGTACGAGTATTTAGTATTTAATTACATTCCAGTTTACAGTAATGTATTAGGTATTTAAACAGAAATTTGCGTGGTATTTAATATTTAAATACATTTTAAAGTATTTATGCCCATCTCTGCCCTTCGATAAAATCTTCTATTTTCTCTGCTGCTTTGCAGAGCAGTGAGAGTTGTCAGTCCTGAATTTTTAGATTCTGAGTTATGTAATATCATGAATATTGTACTAAATTATGTAATCTTATTTCATTTCTAGATTAACTGTCTCAGGAAAGCTTACAATAGGTATAATAATAGTGTAACTGTGAATGGATTTAAGCGTAAAAATATCCTTAGCCTACCTTACCATGTAAATTTTCAATATCTTTCTACTTTTCTCAAAGCAATTGGTATCAACGCAGTCTTTAAGTATAATAATACGTTAAATCTTGCCTAATTCTAATGCATTCTTTAATCATATTTACGGATGTAATCATAGTATCAAGTGGGATAGTTCTAAAACGCTCGTTAAAAACACATATAATGTGCATTCATCCATTTTAAAAATAATTTCAGTAAGAATGAGGGAATGTATAACATTGACAAAATCTTGTTAAAATGTCTTTCGCCTTTAATCAACGCTATGTTCCGTTGTACATGTGTACATATTTTCGTCATCTCCATCTCGCCTTTTCCCTTCATTCTCTGACGAGGTGTACTGCTGAATACACGAAAGACCTTGGAATAACTTTTTATTTTTCCTTGTATTTTGCATCATATATATATATATATATATATATATATATATATATATTAGGGTGATGCAAAAGTGGGGGAGTAAAATTGTTTTTGTTTCAAATTTTTGAGATACCCTCTCATTTGGTTTAATTTGGTGGAAAAATGATCCTGGGGAAATTTCGGGTCAAAATTCGAATATTTGGAGGTCGCGCCCGCCATTTTAAAATTTGCTGATTTCCATGACACCCAGGAGGTACAGCAAGCGTCACGTTACTTTTTTTTTGAGTGGAAGTTCTCCAGGAGGCCTATCATACCACCTTCCTCTTTTCCATTTGTTCATAAAACAGATACAATACAATAGATATTTACAATAGATACATAGAATGGATATACTCGTAAATTTTACTGTTGCGTCAAAGATACGAGAGTTTTCTTAGTTTTGTCCGGAAGCTTCTTCCGATAATTTGATACAACTTGCAGTAGATATTGCTTCTGTTGTTCATCATTGGTAATTAATTTGTTATAATCTTCAATCAATTTCACTCGTCTTTCAGCAATATCATTAACAACTTTCGTGTGATTCACTACGTTCTTTGCAACCCAATAACTCTCATCGAGAAGCCAATCTTCTACTGGTTTGCTCAAGAACGTTGAAGACAATCCGAGTATACTGAAGAAGGACTTTGTGTTAGCAGTTACAAAATCTTCAAGCTGCTTATTGTCAATAGTTTTGATGTCTATTTGTGTCTTCTTTGGAGGATCTGGCTCCGAAGATTTTGTAAGAGCCTCCTTCATTTTTCTTTTGGTGTCAAAGCTGATTTTATCATCAAAGAAAGCCAATGCGATCAACTCTTCTGAGAGATACCACAAATGATTCTTGATTTTTCTAAAGCAGCATTTGCTAGTTGTTCATTTGTGCTTTTGTAGCTGTGAAGATTCTTGAGAAGACTCAGATCATTTCGTGGAGCACTTGCTGCGCAGGGTGCTGAAAACCAATGCTTAATATAAATTGAAACAGAAAACCAACAAATTTCTTTTAGATTTCTTTCTTCTATTGCTGTTATTTTGAATTGACTTTTGAACATAAAGATTTTCATCGAATAAATGACTTTCACCATCCAACAGGCTCTATGATAAGCCCCAGGCTTCCTGAATTTTATTCCAGTCGTTGGAGTACCGCCAAGCAAGATGATTGTCAGTTCCAATAACTCTCTGTAATCGTCGTGAGGTTGATCTTCATTGATTTTTCTTGCTGCAAAGTTAATGATTTCCTCTTTTTCCTTTTGTGGATAATTTTCTAATTTATCGTATGAAGTTAGATTAATCTTATTCCAGTTTGTTTTGAATCTTTTGAATAACTGAATGTCAGGGCCTGATGAAGCCTGTAATGCAGGGGATACCACTGCTTCCAACATGATTTCAAGGATATGGTGTCGACAAGGACACCACAACAAATCTTTCTCCATTTTCTGTTCAATTAGGACACAAGCTCCGTTTTTACGACCTGTGTTCGATGCAGTTGTATCGAAACACATGCCTTTTACCTTATCTATTAGATTCCAATCAATGATCGCCTGATGTACTGCATTTGCAGTATCCTTTCCTGTGCCATGATCTATTTTTGGCACTCCAAGCAGTTGATCTTCTCCACTGCCAGAGATTAGGACTGGCAACCGATCAACAACCTCATTCCCAGTAATGTCTTCGAGGAGTTTGCCATCCCAATGAACAATCAAGGGTTTGTCAGCTTGAAATTATTCTTTCAAGTTTTCACTGAACTTCTTTCTTGATTTCTGTCTTGCCCTGCGAATCGATGAGTAGCTAACATTGTAATTCTCTGGATCTTTTCCAACATTTGCGATCGTTGGGATAATTATTAAGGAGGCTGATCGGTCGCTGATCTTAGCAACATCCAATGAGGAAAGCAGATTTTCATTCATAATCTTGAATTTTTTTCTTGGAAGGCCTCTTTTGGATGTTGAGGGCTGTTCCAGATGTACTTCTTCTTCCATAGATGCAGGTGAATCACTGCAGGAACTGCTGCTGCTTGCAAGAACAACTGTTTCATCAAATGCACTTGATTCACGTAACCTTTTCTTATCCATTTTTTCATGTCTCTTCGCAGCTTCCTTTCGACGTTTTTCTTCATCCTTATCAACTGCCATCATTTTACCCTTTCGACCTTCCCTTTGTAGCCGTAGAAACTCTCTATCTTCTTCGATAGTTATTAACTCGTTAGCATTTGCATGCGCAATATCAAAGAGTCCATCCAATTTTTCTTTCCATGTATTCTCTTTCTCTATTGAAAACTTCGATTTTTTTCCTTTGCTCTTCTTCAGCCCTTGCCACTCATCATACAGTTTATTTAATTTCTTCACAACATTACATTTCTGGGTTGTTGGTATTCCTGCTCTCTGCCACACTTCCAATACATCATTAACAGTTGAAGTTAATGCTTCTCTGACGGTTTCATTCTTGACATGTTTATAATTCATGAATAAGGAAATTACTTCTTTCTTTGATGGAAGCTTACTTTGATTCAATTTATCTATTTGTTGACCGATCAGCCAGATATCTGTTGAGCTTCTTGATCTCATTTTCGTCACAATTAAGATACAGGAAATAGAAGAGAAATTGAGGCGGAGACACTCACTGATATAACACCTCTCCCGGACACTGCCACAAGCACACTGCGATACCAATTTCCTTGAACGCTGTTTGCTGTTTGCTCATATACGCATCACCTACCACTCTGCCTGCAGCAAACCTGCACAAAACCTGCAACAAAAATAAGAACAAATTCAAAAAAAATTTGATTTTACTCTAATTTTTTGTAATTTTCAATTGGCGGGCGCGACCTCTGGATGTTATTTGTTTGACCTGGAATTTCTCACAGGGTGTTTTTGTGACAAATTGGAACAAATGAGGGGGTATCCCTAAAAATCCATGATGGTCATGATTTGTGCATCACCCTAATATATATATATATATATGGGATGAATTTCACAATAAAACACGTGAAATGAATGAATGCTGCAAACCCACAAGGAAAAAGAAAAACGATTCCAAGGCCTTTCGTGTATTCAAAGCTACACCTCCCTGACGAGGTGTAGCTTTGAATACACGAAAGGCCTTGGAATCGTTTTTCTTTTTCCTTGTGGGTTTGCAGCATATATATATATATATATATATATATATATATATATATATATAACTTTAACTGTTGTAGCATACAAGCTGTTTATGTCTATTTTAAAGATTGGGGAACACCTAACTTGGAATAATGAGGACAAGTATACGCAAGCTGGATTTTCACCAGGGAGAAGAACGGAGGATAATATCTATATCTTGAAGTATTGTATAGAAAGTAGCTACAGAAATAGAAAACCCTTGACAGTGGCAGCAATTGACTTCGCAAAAGCTTTTGATTCATTTAAAAGAGAAACACTAGTGGAAGCTCTCATGAGATATAAGATTCACCCAAACATAATAGAAGTCATAATAGAAATCTATAAGGGGGACAGAACCACAGTGAGGCTAAATGATGAGCTATGTAAAGAAATAGAAGTAAGCAGTGGAATAAGACAAGGATGTACTCTATCAGCAACTCTATTCAGATTAGTGACATACCAAATTCTGGAAAAGTTGGATAACGAAGATATAGGCTATAAAGATGGTAAATTTAAAATACATACATTATTTTTTACAGATGATGAATTACAGCTATCAGTGTCAATAGATGAGACAAGTGATAATATCAAGAAAGTAATACAAATAGGGAGGACATATGGCCTAGAGATTAACAAAAATAAGAGTAATTTTATGATACTTAACAAAAATGAAGCACCAGAACAGATAGAGGGAATTAAAGTGGTAGATCCAATGAAATATTTGGGCATAACAATTAATAATACACGGAACTGTTTCCAAAAGCAAAAAGAAATGATGTTACAAAAAGCACAGAAAATGGCAAATATGACCTTATTGACCTACTCAGTAATGGAAAAGAGTTTTATTAAACCGGTTGTGGGAAAGGCATTCTGGAAAGGCTTGGCGCTACCACCAATATTATATGGAACAACTATTATAGAACTAAACAAAACAGAAATTCAGCAGCTACAAAGACATGAGAATGGAGTATACAGAACGATACTATAAGCAGGAAGAAGTGCAACTGTGAGTGGTTTGAGGGAAGAAATAGGGGTATCAATGATGAGAACAAGAATAATAAAAGGAAAGCTCAACTATGTAAAAAGTATTTTGAAAAATGACAGGCAGGTTGGTAGGTGAAATATTCAGAAAAGTGAAAGAAGAAACAAGAGGGAAGTGGATGGAAGAGGTTGAGGGATATACGAGTGACTTGTGAGTAAACATAAAATACCTTAAAGACTACAAATAAGAGGAACTGGCGAACAAACTACGTAGCTGGGATGTGAACAACTGGAGGAAAGATATGGATGGAAAGGAAAGTTTAAAAATATGTAGGAAATGGAAAGGAAACATTGGAGATACTGAGGATATATATGATAACACCCCAGCCTCAACCATATTGTACAGATGTAGGACAAATAATTTAGAACTTAATGACAGAAATAAATTTATAGGAGGGGACACCAAATGCCCCATGTGTGCGTGCGAAAAAGAAGATCTGGAGCATTTCTTGTTAGACTGTAGTGCCTACAGGGGAGGAGAAGGTAAAGGCCATCGAATTACAGCAGCCTTTTATGGCAGACAAAAAGGAGATTATTGGAGGTTTATCTTTAGGAAGGAAAATATAGATAACAAAAAACAGACAATATATAACTTCTGGAAAATACAATATCAAACCGTTACAGCACAGCACAGAGGGTGAAGACATCAGGAGGTACCGCTGAAAAGGCTAGACGTCTGACATTTCATCACATCACATCTCTGCCACGAAGTCGCTTTTGGTGTGTATAGTGTGTTATGAAAAGAATTTGATAATTTGTTTAATATCGAAGGCCTATTTAAGCTATAATTAGTTGTTTGACATGTAAATAAAGGATTAATTTCTTTCCAATCCAAGTGTGAGAAATTCCGAAATCCACACGGATTGGTGCATGGAGTCGCGGGTAATTTCGGGTAGTCGCGGGTAGCGGGGTTTGGGCTATTTTAAGGATGGGTAGCGGGTATGTGGGCTATTTTAAGGATGGGTAGCGGGTATGTGGGCTATTTTAGAAGAGGAATTATGACAATAATGGGGGTGATCCTACACTAGCAACAAATTACAAGCAGGTGTGTTCATTATCTGTGTTCAGCAAAGTTTTTGAAAAAATTGTAAAAAGTAGAATGCAGCGATATTTAGAATCCTACAATTTATTATCTCCAAATCAATATGGCTTCCGTAATAATAAAACAACGGAAATGGCTATTTTAAATCTTATGGAAAATGTAAATATAGCTAAGGAGAACAAAGAAATAATGATAAAAATATTTATGGATTTGAGTAAGGCGTTTGATGTAATAGACCATAATATTCTACTTAATAAATTATATCGTTACGGCTTTAGAGGAGCAATCAGTGATTGATTTAAAAGTTATTTGTCCAATAGATATCATTTTGTATCAGTAAATAAGGTTTGCTCAACTAAAGCGCTTGTCAAACATGGTGTGCCACAGTGCTCAGTTCTGGGTCCACTGTTATTTTTATTATATATAAATGACCTTCCACGTTCATCTGATATACTGAACTTCATAATGTTTGCAGATGATACAACTGTCTCTTTTTTTTGGCAAAGATGTTAATACAGCTAAGAATATATTTCATTCAGAATTGATCAGTGTAATGAAATGGTTGACCACCAATAAACTCTTCCTAAATACCAGTAAAACAAATTTCATGATTTTTACTAATAAAAGAAATGTATATCTTGATGAACTTGATGTTAATAAAATCGCGATAAAGAAGTGTACTGTAACAAAATTTCTTGGTGTAATGCTAGATAAGAATTTGCAATGGAGTGATCATGTAAATTATATCGCGAAAAAGATATCAAGGACCGTTGCTATAATGTTTAAACTTAGAAATGTAGTCCCTAAACAAGTTTTATTGACTCTTTATCATACTCTTGTTCTTCCTTATATAACATACTGCACCCTTGTTTGGGGAAACTCCGCTAACAACGCATTAAATGGTATCGTTGTCATCCAAAAACGAGCAATAAGGTTATTATCTGATGCTGATTTCCTTGATCACTCTAGTGCATTATTTAAAGAGCTAAACCTACTAAAGCTCAACGATATAACCAAACTGGCACATTTTATTTTTATTTACAAGTGTAAGAGCGAAATCATTAATTTGCAATGGGTAAATAGATATTTTGTAACTCATCAAGAAATCCACTCGTATCAGACCAGAAATAGATCAAAGCTTGTTATACCTCAATTTAGATTGTCTTCATCTCAAAAACTACCTATTTGCATTGGATTGAAACTATGGAATGACTTGCATGCCGATATAAAAAATATTGTGAATGTAAATTTGTTTAAAACCAAGTTGAAATCCCGGTTAATAATGGCATACTAACAAAAATTTAGGATTAATGTCCACTAATATTGTTTAACATTGTCTATTAATATTGTTTAATATTGTAATACATGTTTTAACTATTAATAATACTTATTTACTTATTTATTTATGTATTATTATTAATTTAAAACAACTAGCTGCTTATTTTTAATAAGAGCCCAGTAAAGCCTAAAGCTTAATGGCCAAATTAAATAAAATAAATAGTCGAGCTTCACAATTATTCATGTCATTGTAAATTGAAAAAAATGTATTTATTTTATTATTATTAATAAACGTTATTCTATCTAAAGGTTATATATATATACACACAGAACTAAATGTACTGCAATAATTAACAATGTACTCGGGCCGTCAATGCTGGAAGACCTATGCGCAGACATTGATGAAAAATCATACTCTCTCGTAATAGACGAAACTACAGATGTCACAACAGAAAAGCAGCTCTGTGTTATATATATATATATATATATATATATATATATATATATATATATTCATTTATTTATTTTATGTATAAGCTGTTACAGTTTCTCTATTTTAGGTACATTTTGGTAAATTATTGGCTACTTTTTTATGAAAACAGTTGCCAACACTGAATTTTTATAGGTCAGCGACAGTTGGTTTGAGACAGTCATGCTAATTGAGTTATAGAATGTCCTCAAGTGTTGATTTGAAATAATGGGTAAATGGGCGAAGTATGGGAAAAAATATTCGAAAGATTGTGTGTTGGAACCAGAGTGGAAGAATTGGATTAGAAGTGTTGCAGGTGACGAATCAAAAGCAGCATGCAAATTTTGCAAAACGGAAATTAGAGCGCACCATTCTGATCTACTTGCACAGGCAAAAGCAGAAAAACGTAAGAAAAACTCTGTTCCATTTTTTACCACCAGAACTTTATTTGAAGTAGGATTTTCTAAGGTAAACCTTGATAATTCAGCGAAAGTTGCAGAGGTTAAAATTGCTTGCCATTCAAGCATCAGCACAGTCGATCATTTGGGAGAGGTGATCAAAGAACTGTCGTCAGAAGACATACACATACACAGAACTAAATGTACTGCAATAATTAACAATGTACTCGGGCCGTCAATGCTGGAAGACCTATGCGCAGACATTGATGAAAAATCATACTCTCTCGTAATAGACGAAACTACAGATGTCACAACAGAAAAGCAGCTCTGTGTTGTTATTCGGTATTATAGCGAAATGAATGAATATTGCAAAAAACAAAATTAGGAATAGGTTACAACTAAAAACTGTAGAGAACACCCTACACATACTGTGGTGCATCCAGGGGTGTTTCGGGGTGTTCGATTGAACTCCCCTAACCAGCACCACTCTAAACCAGAAAGCCCCGCTCCCAAAGCTAACTAACTGAACATACAAGTTATTTTACAAAAAAACACTAAAAGCATGTAATATACCCTTCTGTTTCATTTGTTTTAAATTGTTAGTCGACCCTGTGTCTTACTTTAATACTGAAAAGTCTAAAAAGCAATATTCATTCAAAGTATTTATACCATAGAAATTTCGATTTACAATGTCAAGAAGAGTTAAACAGCAATCAAGAATTGACCGATTTTTTGGTCCATCAAGTTTGGTCCATCCCACGTCAGTGGCAAGGTTAGTAACTGTATTGTAGTCTAAAACAATGACTTTAAAAACTACTTACAGTTACTGATCGATTGCTCATATTAATTTCATTGTCTCTCGTTTTGACAGTGATGAAGAAGGACAATCTACCCCGACTGCAAAGAGGATTCGCAGTACCGCCAGTGATATTGGTAGGAATACGTGTTGTACGACAAGCTGACTCACAGAAAACCATTTTTCTTGTTTTGATATATTTTACGGTTAAGACTAAAAACTAAAGTAAGCTAAATCTTATTTCACTTTCTTAATATCATTATAATAGCTCCGCATTTTGATTTTATTGCATGTAACCCTGCTTGCCATGCACCGGTACATGACGTTGACGTTGGTGCCCTGTTGCGTCAGAAAATTCCTGTTAGATCTCTGCAACAAGCTGAAAAGTTCAATGTTATAACTAACAATTTTCAACCAGGAAAGGATTGTTCTTTCCCCAAAGTGTTTATGAATGGTTGTAATCGGTCTTTTCAAAGCTCTTGGCAGCAACGCTATCCTTGGCTGGTGTACAGCAAGGAATGCGATGGTGGTTTCTATCTCCCATGCATTCTATTTGCTCCACAAGAAAACCTTGGTGCTCTCGTAAACAGTCTATTTACTCGGTGGACAAACGTAAGTACGGTGTGCGGTCAACACGAGAACGCCCTTTACCACGTAGATGCTATGGTCGCTTATGACAATTTCCTCGCCACAACTCGAAATCCTGAAAAAAGTATCCAGGTGCAAATTGAAAGTCAACGTACCTACACAATGCACAAAAACAGAGAATTTATCAAAAGTGTCACAAAAATTGTTCATTTTTGTGACAAACAGTGCATTGCCTTAAGGGGTCATAGAGATGACAGCACAGTCGCCCAAGACGCAAACAGGGGCAATTTTCTTGCCTTGCTGGAATTTCGTGTCGATGCTGGTGATAAAATCTTAAAAAACAATTTAGCAACATGCCGTGCCAATGCTAGATATTCCAGTAAATCAATTCAAAACCAAATTATTGGTCTAATTGGGTATCAAATTAGAGATTCGATCATCAAGGAGGTAAAATAAGCAGTCTTTCAGTTTTTTGCGATAAAGTGACAGACAATGCAAATCTTGAACAATTATCGCTTGTTTTGAGGTTTGTTGACAAGAATTGTATTATTCGCGAAGAATTTCTAGATTTTAAAACCACTGAACGCATAACTGGCAAGTCATCTCTCAATTGATCCTAGGAAAACTGGAGCAGTGGGATCTAGACATAGCAGACTGCCGTGGACAAGGGTATGATGGCGCTTCAAAAATGTCCCGCCAGGCCCGAGGAGTGTAGCGCATAATAGTTCAGCAAAACCCCAAGGCAATATATGTTCATTGCAATTCTCATCTCCTCAATCTCATCATTTAAAAGCTTGTAGCCTACCATCTGTACGCAATATGGTAGGGACCATAACTGAGATTTCTAACTTTTTCAATTATTCTCCAAAGCAACAGAGGTGTCTGGAGAAAGTAATAAGCTTGGATCAGCCAGAATCTCAAAAATCAAAGATCCGAGACCTTTGCCGCACTCGTTGGGTAGAGCGCCATAAAGCATATGAAACATTTGTGCTCTTGCTACTAACAATTATTAAAACATTAGAAGTTATTACAAATGAACCACAGTACCAGCACTCAGCCTCAGCCTCAGCCCGGGTAGGGCGGCTCGTTTTTACACTTTTTTCGATATTTGATTGGGGGTAGTGCGGAAAAGTTGCGATTTGGAGAGAAAATAAAGTGTGTAAAATTTTTTTGATCTACGTCAATACCTTCCGGTGGCAGCGATTCCTTAAAAATCGAAAAATCGGCCTAAAAACACATAAAAATACGATATTTGAAAAAAATATTCATAATTATATTTGTGAGTATTTTTGAACGGGGTAGATTGGAAAATGGTTTTAAAGACTTACAAAATAAACAATAAAAATTTCAGCACAATCTGTTAATAACTTCCGGTGGCGTCTTAGCCGTTAAAATATCCAAAATATTGATTTAAAGCAAGTTTTAACAAGATGTTATACAAATGTTAATTCCGGTATATTTCTGTGCAAACAACCCTGAGAACACTATTATAGGCTTGAATAAATTAATAGCAGTCATTGAACAATGAACATTATATAAAATGCACACTGTGCATTGATTGCACACTGCACACTGCTACATCCCCCGTTCCCTACCCTATATAAGCTGGGAAAGGAAGCGACGTTGTCAGTTGTTGTGTGTCACGTGTGGCGAGAGGTTGTGTTATAACTTGTTCATCAACCGTGGTATATCACCATTTACCCGCAGTTAGTTGGTAAATATCGTAAATAGATTTATAATATCTGAAAAGAAACCTTCAAAAGTAACCAGAACGTTAGCAAAATGCCATAGCATCGGTCAACCAGCAGATTTTGTTAATAATGTTCTACCTACTTATGGAGATGTGCTAAGAGCTTATCTCTGGCACCGGAACAACAGAAAAACGACAGGCCAAGATCCTCCATTCCAGATTATTGCCAATGACATCATTTCCAAACTTCAAGAGATATGGCTCACAGCTTCAATCCCAACTTTATCAAGGAAAAGAATACATGATATGCTCAAAAGCTATCATAATAAGTACAAGACCTTACTTAAAACAGGTAAACTAAAAAGGAATTCTGAAAGTTACAAAAGTAAATTGAAGTCATTTCAGGAACATTCGGAACAACTATTTGATATTGCTTCTTGTAAATGTGGTAATTGGAATTCTTGTTTTTGCTGTAAAGAAAAAAAAGTGCCACCAAATGAAAGAGGACAAACTCTACCATATTGTGATCGCTATTGCTTAACGGTTCTATTACTTGAAGATCAGTAATTAGCCTATCATCCGTAGTTATTACTAAATCTAAAATACTGTCCAACCTCGTAGGTTCCCCAACCTTTTGAATAGGAAAGCTATCCTCGAGAAAATTAACTAAACGATTACCTTCCGCGTCTCCCTGCATTGCATCGTAATTCACGTTGGCGCAATTAAAGTCACCCACAACTAAAGCCTGCTCACTACCGATTATTCTCTTTAGTTCACGATATAACGCTTCGTCCGTATCAGCTGTTTGATTAGGGGGCCTATATATAACCGCACCAAGAAGTTTGAAATCGTTCAATTTAAGTTCTGCTATAGTCGAATCTATCGGTTCTGGAATTGTGTGCTTTACTTCTATAACGTTCGCAATATTATCTTTGATATACAACATAAGCAAAGGTCTTTTTCAACTCGATCCCGTTGTTTTGAATTCGTTCAGAATGGATTTAGACAAGAAGGGTAGAGTGCTAAACATTTGGTAAACTTTTATACTTCTCTAATAATTTTTATTTTTCAATTTATTTTTTTATATATCGGACTTAGACAAGAAGGGCAGAGTACTAAAACCTGGGCAGATTTCCAGTATAAATTTGTATGCTCCTCTTATAAGTTTTATTTTTATTTTTAAATTCATTATTTTTTTTTTATTAACTATAACATTGGTTGGAAACAATTCATTTGATCTTGTGTTGGATTCGGGCAAAGTGCTAAAATCGGTAGTTTTCCTCACAAATTTGTATGCTCCTCCGACAATCCTTTATTTTTTTCTCCGTTTATTGTATATATATATATATTTTTTTTTTTGTAACCTATATATATATAGGCTGTAACTCTTTATGTACTTCAGTGTTCCTGAGGATGTCATTAGACGAAAGCGCTTGAGCACCATTCTGTTTCTTTTCCTTCGTGGTTTTTTCATCATAAATATTTTTCACGTGTTACTTTCGTGAAATAATTTATATATATATATAAAATGAAAAATATGATGTACTATGCACAGACTTTGCTAAAGCGTTCGACAAGTGTGACCACGGAATCATAATATATAAACTGAAATATATGGAAATAACAGGAAAAGTAGGGAAATGGATATATAATTTTCTTAGTGAGCGGCGGCAAGTCGTTACAGTACAAGGAGTATCTTCATCAGAATCAGAGGTCATCAGCTCGGTACCACAAGGAACAGTATTAGCTCCACTACTCTTCATAATCATGCTAACTGACATAGATGAGGACGTTAACAGAGAGAGCACAGTAACATCCTTTGCTGATGACACAAAGATCAGTAGAAAAATAAGAAACCCAGAAGACATACGATCTCTACAAACCGACATAAACAGAATCTACAAGTGGACGGAAGACAACAATATGAAGTTTAACACCGAGAAATTTCAGCTATTATGGTACGGAAAAAGAGAAGACCTAAAATCCATGGAATATTATACCCCAAATGGACAGGAAATTCAGAGAAATTCCAGAGCAAAAGATTTAGGGGTTGTAATGACAGTGATGCGAAATTTGAAATACAAAATAAGATAGCAGTAAACAGAGCAAAGAGAATAACGAGTCAGATATTGAGAACCTTTAAACGAAGGGATAGGAATGTAATGATTCCTCTACTGAAAACCCTGATAATACCCAAATTGGAATACTGCTCCTAACATCCCCGTATAAAAAAGAAGACATTAGACAGCTGGAGGGGATCCAAAGTAGCTTCACAGCCAAGTTCAATGGGTGCAAAGAACTAAATTACTGGGAAAGGTCACGAGAACTAGACCTATATTCACTGGAAATGAGAAGAGAGAGATACACCATTATTTGCGCTTGGAAAATAATGGAGAAACTAGTCCCTAATCTTACTCTGAATCCCCTAACTCCCCAAACAACGGTGGAAAGTAGAAGTGGGAGACTGTGTCGTATTCCCAAATTAGGGGCGAGACAGGGAACATCCTTAACCCTGAAAGAAAATAGTTTTGTAGTGAGAGGACCGAAACTGTTTAATCAGTTGCCCAAAGACCTAAGAAACACGAAGGGAGTTGCAGTGGAAATCTCCAAAAGACTAGATCCCTGGCTCAGAACAATCCCCGATGAGCCGGGCGTACCTGGCTATGTGAGGTGGAGAGCGCAAGAATCCAACTCACTACTTCACCAGGCCAACTCGAGAGGAGGGGCGACAAGCTTGACCTTCGCGAAATGAGAAATCATCGCGCGGAACCTTTGTAAGGTTGATATATATATATATATATATAATATATATATATATATATATATATATATAATTATATATATATCGTAAAGAACGACGCTTGTATAGGAGATATTCCGCGCAAGACGAGAAAGAGAAAACAACAAATGAAAAAATGAAGTACCACCTGGGAATCGAACCCGGGATCTTCCGATTGCCGGTCAGACGCGATAACCACTACACCATGGACTTCACTCTTCCAAATGCCGTAATTCCTCTACATACTCGCAGAAACCAATGCCCCAAGGGGGCACCTCCCGCATGCCGTAACTTATTACATTCAACTGCAAAGAACACGCAGTATAAATAACGTAAAGAACGACGCTTGTATAGGAGATATTCCGCGCAAGACGAGAAAGAGAAACAACAATGAAAAAATGAAGTACCACCTGGGAATCGAACCCGGGATCTTCCGATTGCCGGTCAGACGCGATAACCACTACACCATGGACTTCACTCTTCCAAATGCCGTAATTCCTCTACATACTCGCAGAAACCAATGCCCCAAGGGGGCACCTCCCGCATGCCGTAACATTATATACATTCAACTGCAAAGAACACGCAGTAATAAATAACGTAAAGAACGACGCTTGTATAGGAGATATTCCGCGCAAGACGAGAAAGAGAAAACACAAATGAAAAATGAAGTACCACCTGGGAATCGAACCCGGATCTTCCGATTGCCGGTCAGACGCGATAACCACTACACCATGGACTTCACTCTTCCAAATGCCGTAATTCCTCTACATACTCGCAGAAACCAATGCCCCAAGGGGGCACCTCCGCATGCCGTAACATTATATACATTCAACTGCAAAGAACACGCAGTATAAATAACGTAAAGAACGACGCTTGTATTTATACTGCGTGTTCTTTGCAGTTGAATGTATATAATGTTACGGCATGCGGGAGGTGCCCCCTTGGGGCATTGGTTTTCTGCGAGTATGTAGAGGAATTACGGCATTTGGAAGAGTGAAGTCCATGGTGTAGTGGTTATCGCGTCTGACCGGCAATCGGAAGATCCCGGGTTCGATTCCCAGGTGGTACTTCATTTTTTCATTTGTTGTTTTCTCTTTCTCGTCTTGCGCGGAATATCTCCTATACAAGCGTCGTTCTTTACGTTATTTATACTGCGTGTTCTTTGCAGTTGAATGTATATAATGTTACGGCATGCGGGAGGTGCCCCCTTGGGGCATTGGTTTCTGCGAGTATGTAGAGGAATTACGGCATTTGGAAGAGTGAAGTCCATGGTGTAGTGGTTATCGCGTCTGACCGGCAATCGGAAGATCCCGGGTTCGATTCCCAGGTGGTACTTCATTTTTTCATTGTTGTTTTCTCTTTCTCGTCTTGCGCGGAATATCTCCTATACAAGCGTCGTTCTTTACGTTATTTATACTGCGTGTTCTTTGCAGTTGAATGTATATATATATATATATATATACACACACTAGGGTGGCCCACTTTTCTTTTTTTTTTTAAAGTATAGGTTATCGTAGTTTTTCCCATTATTTGGCACTATACTAGCACATTGGTACCATTTTTACAAAAATTGATCAATATTTAGGGGTCTCGCATCGACCTTGAAATTACGAGTTTTTTTTTAAAAATGCGTACTTTTTAACTTTTTACTGAATCAAGATATATCATTAAGTACGGATGTTTTCTGAATCTTCTTGATGAGAGAAGTCGTTTGGTGTGCCTTCCAATGTCATACGACTAACAGTTTAAAAGTTATAGTGCCAAATAATGAGAAAAACCACGATCACCTATACTTTTCAAAAAAATCAGCAAATAGCAGACAAATAAGGAAGAAAGAAACAATAACTTAAACAATCACTTTTGCATTGTATTGACCACTATCACACGTCACTGGCTGCAACGTTGTCCCTCTGTGCTATGTCATCGTGGCGAGTGATGACTTCTTGAAGTCGCCGAGCTCTTTCCGGTTCTTTTCCACCACTTGCAGAAGATCCTGCAGCTGTGCCTCGTCCTTTGTGACCGTGTTCGCATAGTCTTATATCTGTTGGACTCCTCTTTCAGCGACGTCACTGGTGACCTGGAGATTAGAGATCACATCCTTCAGACGACAAAAGTCCTCGTTCTCGTCCCACTTATCAGTTGGCAGGGTGAGCCACGAAGACCCATACATCTTCAGACCTGCAAATAAGAACCAGGAGAACTCGTCGATCAGGTCGGGGAGTAGCGTCATCTCGTCGACTGAGACGTTCTCGTATGTGAAGTCTTTGGGTACAGGGAGGTGGGACAGCTTCTCTGCCATCTGTTGCTTCACAGTGCCATCCACCTTGTTGCTGCATAGAGCGAAGATGACGGTCTGAGGCCTCAGATACCAGAAGTGCCGCCTCATCACTGCCAGTGACGCTTCTACCACCTCGCAGTCCACTGCCCTATACCTCAGAAAACGCTGGTATAGTACCAGGTCATTCAACGGCGCATCAGCTGCTACAGGGGCCGCCAACCAAGCTGGTACGTACAGAAGAGCGATGAACACCACGATCCTGTGCAGTTTGTCGACCAGCTCGGCGTCGAGCTCCAGCTGCCTACTGAACATCAGCAGTTTTGTGTAGTAGATGACCTGAAACAGAATAGGCACCATTGTAAGTAAGACAGGTTTATTGTCACCTTTTACTTTGTTTGCGTTATAATGAAATGTTTATCTTTGAATAACATTTAAACTTATCTCTAGATTATTTTTGTTTGAAAATACTAACTTTAGCCATCCATCTTGCGTTGTGGTAGGCTCCTGGGCGCATGAGGTGAATGCCACGGCGTGGTTGTGTCCCGAGTACCAAGAGCGTGATCTCTGCCACTTCCCGGTAATCGTCTCTGATGAAACCAGAAGCTGTGCTCAGGAAGCTGACCGCCGCGTCTCGGAGTTCTATTAGCCACGTACTCTCCGCCAGATTCTCGACCTGCAGCTTGCAGTAGGTCGAGAGATCGAGCTCGTCCCACCTTCAAAAATAATAAACAAGAAAATTGTGCGAGAAAACTCTGAAGTTCCGGTTTGGCTTGCTGTTTTATAAACTAGTGGAATATCATGTGTGTCCTAACTTTACCTTGCACAAAAAATGAACTAACCTTCTCTTCAACTGCTGAAACAAAGGATCAGTTGGTGCCGTAGTCCTTCCGAGCAGGGTGACGGCTACTGCCCCCACGATAAGCTCTAGGACGTGATGACGGCATCCCAGCTGGAGTAGCGGTCGCCCGAGCATGTTTCCAGCCGGACAACTGCACCCTGCACCCTCCCCGTGTTGGTGGAAGTGGTGTCGAAGTAGAGCCTGATGACGCTCTCCTCACATCCCCAATCTTCGAGAGCATGTATGGTTGCCCGCGCTTGCGACAGTCCGGTGCCGTCAGCAACAGCTGGGACTGACAGCAACTTTCCTTCTGTGCAATGAGGAGCCCCGGAGATGAGAATTGCTTGGCGGTGCTCCGCCGTTCCAAGGAAGTTCTGAAACACATGCCATATATTTCAATTATGGTTGTAAAGTAACCTATTTTTGTTCACATTCAGTTGTCTTTTTAATTGACATTATGCTTCATGAATCTCATTACTAAATTGATAGCTATGAAAACTTAATCAACTGACCTTGACCATTTGGCCATCCCAGTGGACAACAGTGTGCCTCGGTGGCGTGAAGGAGTCCTTCACAGCCGTCGCCACTTCACGGCGATGTGACACTCTTCCCCGGCGAGCCGTTTCTTTCGAGATGCTGAACTGATTGAGGTCTGCTGGTGGATCCGCCGAACGTGTGATAGCAGCCACAATGCTTATTACCTATGTAGAGAATGGAAAGTGGAAAGGAAACTGTCAAGAATACATGTGGATTACGGGACACTTTAAAACTGACGCTATCGATGAATACTATACACAATACGCACCTGATTATTGGACATGCGGAAACGATCAGCCACTTCCATGACAGCAGGTGCATTAAGGATGCGGCGAGGAAGATTGACAGACACACTTGGCTCTTTCGGCAGGGGGAACGCTAGTTCTGTCTCCGACTCTCCTGACATGCCAGTATCATCATTCTCCATGGCCTCATCTCCGGTTTCGTATGCACACTTTGAGGTTTGCGGCTCCTGGCGAGGACGTTTTCTTCCTTCCTGTAGCTTTCTTTTTACAGCGAAAACTTTATCGTTCCCGCTCATCGTTGCCACCCGAGGACCACGTTGATCGAGGTAGAAGTCAATGTCTTCTTTCTTGTCCTTGTCGGACAGCAGTCGATTCTTCTTTATATCTTCGACAGCGTCAGATGCTCCGATATCCCACAGCTTGTCCACACTGTCCGAAAACTTCTGCCGTTTTCCTCCGGCGTCAGTTTCTCGTTTTCTGCTCTTTTGGAGTAAGTGCCACTCTTTCCACAATGCCTCTAGCTTCCGTTCGCAGTTGAGCTTTGTGATTGTTTTAATGCGGGCCATGTTCCAAAACTTTAAGACGTTGTTTACGGTTTCTTTGAATGCGTCTTTCCTGTTAGCAGTGTACTGGATAACACTGAAGAAGTATTGCAAAACCTGCCGTGTTGTTGGCAATTTGCTACCACTGATGGAGGACGACGGTTGGCCAACTAAAAAAATTTCCGAGGCCGATCTTAGAGAAGGTAGCGATGTTATTTTCGCCTTTCCTTTTGATGACTCTCTATTTGTAGCTTCAAGAGTTCTTCCAGTTATGGTTGCCATCGATTTGTCCATGACAAAGGATGAGGAACTCAGACAGAATTTCAAAATGTTATGATCTGCCAAAAAAGAAATAGGTTAGGTACCTGGCACAGGCATAGTGCATTTTCTAATTACCTATATACATTATACATTCCGCCCGGGTATGGTGACTCATTTTTTTGAAAAGTATAGGTGATCGTGGTTTTTCCCATTATTTGGCACTATACTAGCACATTGGTATTACCTGTATACAGGCACAACCTTTAAACCGTTAGTCGTATGACATTGACAGGCACACCAAACGACTTCTCTCATTAAGAGGATTCAGAAAACATCCCTACTTGATGATTTATCTTGATTCAGTAAAAAGTTAAAAAGTACGCATTTTTAAAAAAAACTAGTAATTTCAAGGTCGATGCGAGACCCCTAAATATTGATCAATTTTTGTAAAAATGGTACCAATGTGCTAGTATAGTGCCAAATAATGGGAAAAACCACGATCACCTATACTTTTAAAAAAAAATTGAAAAGTGGGCTACCCTAATATACACCCGATCTCACAATGAGGAACAGGAACGGTCCAATACCGAGAGTCGAGGCATCATTGCCCTCTTCCCTGCCTCCCACTGCAGAGGAGAGGTGTTCGATTACGCCTCGCTAATTACGGAGCTCCCCCCTCCTCCCACCGAAGAAGGAGAGGCACGCGCGGCCGTCAGCGTGTAAACACCGCTAACAGACCCTCACCAAGCCACAGAGTAAGGGAGGGGCCTCCTATCCCCCAAAGGTTGTACCACCCATCCCCGAGGCAGACGAACCCTGCCTCAGGGAGATCGAGGGAGCAGGACGGGTGGGTAACTGTTAATAGGCGCCCGTCTCAAAGGTCTCCTCAACCGGTCTCCGCGGCGAGGCCACCGATGGAGAATCTCGCCCTATTTGTGTCGCGAATTCAGCTCTCGAACGAGGCAAGCGATATTCGACACGTGATAGACGAAATCACTGGTGAACACAGTATAGTGATAGTTAATAAACTAAACACGAAATCTCCGTATTATAACTCTTTTAAAGTAATAATTAAAGGTGTAAATGCGCATTTCAACCCGTATAATATGAGTCAATGGCCTGACGGTATTATTGTTAAGGAGTTTATTCACTTTTCCAGGAGATTTGATAACAGGCAAAATAATAATATAATAATAATAATAATAATAATAATAGGTGCCCTAACGGTAATGCCTGAAAGTTGTACTGTGTAAAATAATAATAATCTTACTAATAATAAATTCTCTATCAGTCATGGCGGATAACTTGTTGAAAATAGTCTCATATAATGTAAGGTCAGTGAGGAATTCAACTGTAGATGTTCATAAAATCTGCGACAGTGCAGATTTGATACTCCTGCAGGAGCACTGGCTACCTAAGCAAGAGCTAAAATTCTTCTCTACCATCCATGATGACTTTATGTACCATGCGTCATCAGCAGTAGACTTGTCAGATGAATTAATGTACGGTAGGCCTTTTGGTGGTGTTGCTTTCTTATTAAGGAAAAATTTATCAAAACATAAAATTTTTAACAAGCGATAATTTAAGGTTGTTAGGCATTGAATTACAAGTGAACAATGATTGCATATTAATTGTAAACTGCTATTTACCATACAACAACGGCAGTAATCTAGATGAATACATTAATTTGCTGTACAAAATTAAATCATTATCAGATAACCCCAAATATTCTCACTGTATAATAATGGGGGACTTTAACGCACATATGAACTCGGAATTCTTTGGAGAATTGGGTAACATGTGCGAGTCGGCCAATTTAAGTATAAGTGATGTAGATGTATTAGGGGTAGCCAGTGGTAATTTTACATACGTTAGCGATATGAGTGGTACCGCCAGGTGGATTGATCATTGTCTCACTAGTAATAATCTAAAGGATCGAATTGTTAGAGTTCATATTTTGCATGATTTCCTTCTTTCTGATCATAGACCATTAGAAATATTAATTTACGTTACCAATTTATGCGCAACACGACTTAACAAGAACTCAATAGGTAAGAATAATCGCGTCGATTGGTCCAATGTTAATATGCAGCAGAGAATAGAATACAAAGACAGAACATGTCACCTCTTTTAATTTAGAAATTTTGCACCTTGCCTGTAATAATCCTTGCTCAAATGATTCTCACTGTAAACTCATAGATAGGTATTATAGTAAGATAATATCCCTGTTAAGAGAAGCAGGAAGCCCCTTGATTAAATCTTACAACTATCATACTAAGGTTATTCCTGGATGAAATGATTTTATTGCCCCCCTGAAGAGGGAATCGAAAGACGCCTATGATTTGTGGTGCTTTCATGGTAGACCCAGATTAGGACCAGTATACATAAATATGTGTAGAAGTTGGGGTCAGTATAAGGCGGCCATAAGGTGATGTAAACAGGAAGAAGAGTCTATTCGAGCATCAAAAGCCTGTGAAGCTCGCATAAATAACGATAATAACAAATTTTGGAGATTTGTTAAGAATCAAACCTGTGTCAAAAATGTCCTCCCTCCGACAATCGATGGGGTGTCGGGGGAGGATGAAATTGCAAAGCTATGGAAAAACCACTACTATAACATTCTTAATAGTGTGAGTAGGGATGATCTTAAGATAGATTGCAGCGAAACGATTGTGGGAGGGACAAGGGAAAATATTTTGATATCATTTTCTGAAGTAAAGAGGTTAATTAAAGAGTTAAAGACTGGTTCTGCGTCAGGGGTAGATGACTTATCGAATGAGCACTTAAAATATGCAAATGACATAGTATGTCTGCATATATCATTGCTCCTATCAGCCATGCTTGCTCATAGCTATATCCCTGCAGAGTTCATGAGGGTATATATCTTGCCCCTGGTCAAAAATAAGTACGGAGACATTCTGTCCAGCAATAATTACAGGCCAATTGCTGTCGCTTCCTGCTTTTCGAAACTACTAGAAAAACTCTTGTTACTCCGATTAAATGATTTCCTATGGACATCTAATCAGTTTGGCATTAAAAGGTCCCACTCAACTGACCTGTGTATCTATGTACTTAAAGAAACAATATCTAAATACATTGACAGTAATTCAACCATTTATAGCTATTTCCTTGATATAAGTAAGGCATATGATAGGGTGAACCACAATATTTTATTTGCAAAACTAGAAGACAGGAAGGTTCCCATGTACATATTAAATTTATTGAAATTTTGGTATTCCCACCAATCTTTCACTGTTAGGTGGGGCAATGTACTATCCGAGTGTTTTGGCTCCTCTTGCGGGGTGAGACAAGGCTCCTTGCTCTCTCCTATGCTGTTTAATGTGTATATTGACGGATTAATTGCTTCACTTAATGAGGCAACAGTAGGATGTTGTATAGATAACACAAGGATAAATAACTTAGTTTATGCCGATGATATGGTGTTAATAAGTCCCTCTGTTAAAGGTCTGGATCGGCTACTAAATGTCTGCGAAGTGTATTCGCAGAAACATGATATTCTTTTTAATGTTACAAAAACTAAGGTTATGCAATTTCATCATAAAAGCTGTAATCAGCCAGCTGATATAAGGTTTAAAATGAATGGTGAAGTAATTGAGGAAGTACAAGAGTTTAAGTATTTGGGTCAAACTATTACCAGCTACTTGAGTGATGACTCAGATATAAGAAAACAATCTCGAAGCCTGTGTGCTAAAGCGAATATGACCATAAGGAACTTTCGTTTCTGTACAAGTGAAGCTAAAGACACTCTTTCGTACTTTCTGCAGTAATATATACGGTCAGCAACTCTGGGTGAATTATAAAAAAGGTTCTGGCAGAACCCTAAATTTGCTGTACAACAGGTCTTTTAGACTCTTACATAAATTACCCCCGAGATGCTCAGCTTCGCAAATGTTTGCTACCCGCTATGTCCCGATCTTCCCAGAGGTAACAAGACGTGCTCAACACAGTCTAAAGCAAAGAATTAAAAATCAACCAACCCGATCATCCAAGCTATCCATGAGTCCTGCCATTTATCCTCTAAAGTCTAAGCTATGGACTTCTTGGTACGAAAACGTTTGTCTGTAGCTCCACTTAACTTCGACAGTGCAGTATTATTTCTAATCAATTGTATCTATTTCTATCCTTAGTATATGAACTGTCATTGTATTAGTAATATTTGTCATATGGACTATAGTCTGCCAATAAACCTTTTCATTTTCACTTTGATTTTCATATACCGTACTGGAAAAATTATGGATTTTTCTAAAATTCCTATTTTTCCTATTAAAAGCTTCCCTAATTAAACTTAAATAAATAATTGATGTAAAAGTTATTTATTTAACCATTGTTATATTCTGTTAGTACTTTTCTGGCATATTAGAAAATAACATGTTCATATATGGAACACTGAGGAGTATACAGAGTGGCAACACTCATTCAAGCTACCACGCGGTACACCACCCCAGTATTACTTAGTGCGTGGTGTGTGGTGGAGTGCTACGTGTTTTGATTTAAGTTTTTTGTTTTTAATGTTGTATATGCATAGTTTCTCTAAACTGAAGCTACCTATTCAATATTTTTCCTTTATTTTTACAGCTGACAAAGATTTCTAGGAATATTGTGAAAGATGGGTAAAAGAAAAGATTTAAGTCCTCGTAAAGTAGGGCAAATTAAAGTTTTATTGGAAAGTAGTTTGCTGAGACAAAAAGAAATAGCTAGAAAACTTATTCTTCTTTTATCTTTCCACTTTTAGTTAATGTGTTATCTTTTTCCATCAAATCCAAGGCACTTCATTTTCAGATTTTCGAATTTAGACCTAAAAGTATTTGTTTCACCCATGTGATTTCTTTCTCCTTCTAATTTCTTTCTGTCAAGCGTGTTGGTGTGGTTAAGGATCCCCATATCTTTTAAAGCTGCATTGACTATTGCAGCTGCAGCTCTACAACTTACACGATAATTATCTGCTGCTAATGCTAGGTTTTTATAGGAGTGTCTGTTCTGAATATTCTCAGTCAATTCTAAATCGGCCTCATAATCTACATTCTGACTCTCTGAATCTACACCCATGTCTTCTTCGGTATTTTCTATAAATTCCGATGGTAAAACATTGGTGGCTTCAGTCATTTCTTCTTGTGTTTTTAGTTGACGGTTTTGTGCTTCTTGGGCTCTTGCTAAAGATCTCTTCTTTGTTGAACTAGCTATGCGATCAATTGGTCCTAACTGATTTTTCTATGTTTTTTACCGACAAAAGACTCCCATTCTGCCACTGGTATTTTATCCTTACCTGCAAGATTTCTTATCAGTTCCCTTGTCATAGCTGCTGGGAATTCCGTAGGATATCCAAAAGCTGCATTTGAGGACTTGCTTCTGGTAGTCATAGTTTATATTCAGAAGTAAAATGAAATTATATGTAATATATAATTTATGATAATTCAAATTATAATTAAAGTAAATGCAAATTATTTCTATTTATCTGAAAGATTATTTCTATTTATATGAAACATAAAAATATCAAGCATTAAACAAACAACTTATCATGTATCATATAACAACATTAAGCATATGCAAATATGAATGTAAAAAAGGGAGGAGAGGCATGTGATAGGGGCAGTGGGGTAGCACATGCTTGATTTTTTAATATTTTGTTAAAGTGATAAAAACCCTTCTCACATAGTGTACTTTTTAAGAAATAAAAAAGTTTCCATTTACGACCCGGCCTAGTGTCCACCTTTTGCACACTACTTCGACTTATGAGCGCAGGACAAATGAGCGCCGACAATTGAACGCCAAGACAATTAAGCGCAAGACAAATGAACGCAAGACAATAGAGCGCAAAACAATAAACTAACCTAACCTAACCTAACAACATTATTTTTAACATCCTTAATAAATATTGTTTTTTTAAAACCTTAATAAATATTTGTTCAAGCTTATTTTGTTTCTTTTATCCAGTTTTTATTTGATTGTTCTCGCTCAAGTGTTTTGCGCTCTTTTGTTTTTGCGCAAAACAATAACCTAACCTAGCCTAACCTAACTACATTATTTTTAACATCCTTAATAAATATTTGTTCAAGCTTATTTTGTTTCTTTTATCCAGTTTTTATTTGCTTGCGCTCTTTGTTTTTGCTCAAAAGTCGTGTCACGATTTTGCACCAACAATGATTCGTTTTGGGTATTTTTCTACAAAGTTTCGACATCTCTCAGTAGAAATTTTAACTCATTCTTCTAAGGAACATTTTTGCAATTCCTTCAAATTCGAAGGGTTTCTCTTGCGGACACCTATTTTCAAATCAAGCCATAAATTCCCGATTAAATTGAGATCTGGGCTTTGATTGGGCCATTCGAGAAGCTTGAAATTCTTTTGTTGAAGCCATTTCATGGTGCCCTTACTTATACTCGTATGTTTTGTATCATTACCTTGTTGTAGTACCAAATTGCGGCCCATTCGCAACTCCCTAACTGAAGGCAATACATTTTCTTCTAAATTTCTTAATATTTCTTCGAATTCATGATTCCAATAGCGATAACAAACTTTCCCGAACCAGAATCACTAAAGCATCCCCAAAGAAGCAATCTACAATCACCATAGTTAATCGTAGGAGGGATGTTTTTTTCCTCGAATGCAGTGTCTGATTTTCGCCAAACATACCGTTCCTCGTTGTTTCTGAATAATTTCGTCATCTCGCCTTCTCTCTTCATTCCCTGACGAAGTGTACTGCTGAATACACGAAAGGACTTGGAATAATTTTTCCTTTTCCCTAGTGGGTTTGCCTCATTCAATCATTGCACGTGTTTAATTGTGAAATTCATTCCATATATATATATATATATATATATATATATATGAAAATTATTTGACGAAAGTAACACGTGAAAAATATTTATGATGAATAAAACCACGAAGGAAAGGAAACAGAATGGTGCTCAAGCGCTTTCGTCTAATGACATCCTCAGGAACACTGAAGTACATAAAGAGTTACAGCCTATATATAGGTTACAGAAAAAAAAAAAATATATATATATATATATATATATATGTGTATATATATATATATATATATATATATATATATATATAAACGGAGAAACAAAAAGGATTGTGCGAGGGGCACACAAATTTATAAGGAAAAACTATCGATTTTTAGCACAAGATTAAATGAATTGTTTCCAACCAATGTTATAGATAAAAAAAAAATATATATACAAATTTATACTGGAAATCTGCCCGGGTTTTAGCACTCTGCTCTTTTTGTATATAAAAATTGAAAAATTATCGATTTTTAGCACAAGATTAAATGAATTGTTTCCAACCAATGTTATAGATAAAAAAAAAAGAAATAAAAAAAAAAAAAAAATATATACAAATTTATACTGGAAATCTGCCCGGGTTTTAGCACTCTGCCCTTTTTGTATATAAAAATTGAAAAATAAAAGTTATTAGGGTGGCATACAAGTTTACCAAAGATTTAGCGTTCTACCTTTCTTATCTAAATCTGTTCTGAAGGAATTCAAAACAACAGGATCGAGTTGAAAAAGACCTTTGCTTATGTTGAAGTTATTTGTAAGTTGGATAATGGCAGGCTCAAAAATATTTCTGTTAACAATGTTGCTAGAGTGAAATAAAACTGAAGTATTATTCCAATCAATACAGTGGGATAACTCTGACAAATGGACAAAAAGGGCACTGGACAACTGTCCTGTTCTAACGGAATATTGATGCTGTTTTATACGTGTGTGCAAATCCTTTCCCGTCTGACCTATGTAAAAGGAATCACATTGTTTACAACCAATTTTATAGATAATGCCTGAATTATTGGTAGGGCTATTTTTTACTATGATATTTTTCACAATATTGTTATATGAAAATACTACATTAATATCCAAAAGTTTAAGTACATTAGCAATGCCTAAAAAGCCCGGGAAAAATGGAAGTACTAAAATATTTTTTGACAAAGTACGAGTGTTATTATTGACACGATAGAAAGTTCGTTTTGCCTTGTTGAGACAAGATTCCATAAACGCAATTGGATAACACAGATCACTTCCAATACCGTTGATTTTTTCTAATTCGGCATCGATGTATTCCGGACTGGTGATCCTAAAGGCGCGGAGGAACATTGAAGAAAAAATGGCCTTCTTAGTGGGGGTCATGTCCCGAGTAAAAGTGTACGTAGGACAAATTGTGTTTTTTCCGATAGATACTAAACTTAAAACCTGGGCTTTCCCTATGTACACGCACATCCAAAAATGGGATTGAATTGTCTTGTTCCACTTCTAAAGTAAACTTAATGGAGGGGACTTGATCATTTAACTGAAGGAGGAAGTTATCCAGGTCACGATTCATGGGCCAGATACACAAAATATCGTCGACGTACCGCAACCAAGGGATGCCAACCCCCAGGATTCTCGGAATGTAAGTAATTTCGAAAAACTCCATAGAAATATTGGAGAGGAGGGGCGACAAGGGGTTGCCCATGGCCATCCCAAAAACTTGTTGATAATACTCGTTATTGAAAGTGAATTTACAGTCTTTGATGCAAAGCTTAATAAGTTCCAAAACAATGTGTGAAGGTAGTGGCAGGTCATACTTATGTAATTCTTGGGAGAGAAAGTCAAGCATATCGTCAATCGGCACTTTTGTAAACAATGAACAAACGTCAAAACTGATCAATCTATCGTTAGTTTCAGTGCGTGCATTATTCAATTTTTCAGTAAGATCCATGGAATTTTTTACATGTGAATCAGAGATAGTTCCGAGAATGGGGGACAAGACTTTCACAAGCATGCAATTCGTATCCGACGAAAGTTTCTTACTAATTTTCTAGAGGAGCAAGTTCTTCCCAAATCCCTGCTTCCGATTCGCCTCAGACAAATTGACGACCATCCGTTCAACAACTTTAGCAGATTAATTTTAAAGAAACATATTGAAGTCACCAGACAAAATGAGTGGTCCACCTTCAAAAATTTAAACATCGCCAAACATAATTTTGTAACCGTTATTCCCCAACCGTGGATCCAACCTTTGTTTGATGAAATTTACAACGAGTTGCGTCGGAGAACTTCTTCACTTCGTAACATTTTGGATCAAAAAATTAAAAGTCTCATTCGAAATAGTCAGTGGAGTATAAAAGCAAGCTCAAAGTGTGTTTTGAACCTTTCTTCGAAAAACATTAGTGACGATGCAAAAAGTGCCCTTGGATATGGTATGTCCTTTTAAATTGTTAAAAAACCTTCGGCTTTACAAATTTGTTACAGTCTCGCTTGTTTTGAAAAACAGTGTAATCTCCCTCAGTATTTGTTTAACATAGTTAAAGGCCTTGTTTTTAGTGCGGCGAATAGTAATTACGAAGATAACTTTCCTAAACGTTTTCGCAATAGCCTCTCACAATTAAAAAAAGATGAACGAGCTTCTCCAGGACCCCGCCACATACAGCAAACTTAGGAAGAACCCGCAGGATGACGTCATCAAATCATTTAATAGTGGCTTGAAACGCATTCTCAAAGATCATAAGGACTTAATTCCGCTTTTCATGTCCACTTCACCTTCTCTGCCCTACCTTTACGGTCTTATTAAAACCCACAAACCTGGCAACCCTATGCGCCCTATTATTAGCTCGGTGGGCTCTATTACTTATAAACTCTCCAAATGGCTTGTCAAAGTCTTGTCCCCCATTCTCGGAACTATCTCTGATTCACATGTAAAAAATTCCATGGATCTTACTGAAAAATTGAATAATGCACGCACTGAAACTAACGATAGATTGATCAGTTTTGACGTTTGTTCATTGTTTACAAAAGTGCCGATTGACGATATGCTTGACTTTCTCTCCCAAGAATTACATAAGTATGACCTGCCACTACCTTCACACATTGTTTTGGAACTTATTAAGCTTTGCATCAAAGACTGTAAATTCACTTTCAATAACGAGAATTATCAACAAGTTTTTGGGATGGCCATGGGCAACCCCTTGTCGCCCCTCCTCTCCAATATTTCTATGGAGTTTTTCGAAATTACTTACATTCCGAGAATCCTGGGGGTTGGCATCCCTTGGTTGCGGTACGTCGACGATATTTTGTGTATCTGGCACATGAATCGTGACCTGGATAACTTCCTCCTTCAGTTAAATGATCAAGTCCCCTCCATTAAGTTTACTTTAGAAGTGGAACAAGACAATTCAATCCCATTTTTGGATGTGCGTGTACATAGGGAAAGCCCAGGTTTTAAGTTTAGTATCTATCGGAAAAAAAAAACAATTTGTCCTACGTACACTTTTACTCGGGACATGACACCCCCACTAAGAAGGCCATTTTTTCTTCAATGTTTCTCCGCGCCTTTAGGATCGCCAGTCCGGAATACATCGATGCAGAATTAGAAAAAATCAACGGTATTGGAAGTGATCTGTGTTATCCATCTGCGTTTATGGAATCTTGTCTCAACAAGGCAAAACGAACTTTCTATCGTGTCAATAATAACATTCGTACTTTGTCAAAAAATATTTTAGTACTTCCATTTTTCCCGGGCTTTTTAGGCATTGCTCATGTAGTTAAACTTTTGGATATTAATGTAGTATTTTCATATAACAATATTGTGAAAAATATCATAGTAAAAAATAGCCCTACCAATAATTCAGACATTATCTATAAAATTGGTTGTAAACAATGTGATTCCTTTTACATAGGTCAGACGGGAAAGGATTTGCACACACGTATAAAACAGCATCAATATTCCGTTAGAACAGGACAGTTGTCCAGTGCCCTTTTTGTCCATTTGTCAGAGTTATCCCAATGTATTGATTGGAATAATGCTTCAGTTTTATTTCACTCTAGCAACATTGTTAATAGAAATATTCTTGAGTCTGCCATTATCCAACTTACAAATAACTTCAACATAAGCAAAGGTCTTTTTGAACTCGATCCTGTTGTTTTGAATTCCTTTAGAACAGATTTAGATAAGAAAGGTAGAACGCTAAATCTTTGGTAAACTTGTATGCCACCCTAATAACTTTTATTTTTTCAATTTTTATATACAAAAAGGGCAGAGTGCTAAAACCCGGGCAGATTTCCAGTATAAATTTGTATATATTTTTTTTTTTTTATTTTTTTTTTAATTTTTTTTTTTATCTATAACATTGGTTGGAAACAATTCATTTAATCTTGTGCTAAAAATCGATAGTATTTCCTTATAAATTTGTGTGCCCCTCCCACAATCCTTTTTGTTTCTCCGTTTATTGTATATATATATATATATATATATATTTTTTTTTGTAATCTATATATAGGCTGTAACTCTTTATGTACTTCAGTGTTCCTGAGGATGTCATTAGACGAAAGCGCTTGAGCACCATTCTGTGTTTCCTTTCCTTCGTGGTTTTATTCATCATATATATATATATATATATATATATATACTTTTCCTTTCAAAGGTTCCACGCGATGATTCCTCATTTCACGAACGTCAAGCTTGTCGCACCTCCTCTCGAGTTGGACTGGTGAAGTAGTGAGTTGGTTTCTTGTACTCTCCACCTCACATAGCCAGGTACGCCCGGCTCATCGGGGATTGTTCTGAGCCAGGAATCTAATCTTCTTTTGAAGATGTCTACTGCAACATCATTAGTGTTCCTTAGGCCTTTGGGCAGCTGATTAAACAGTTTTGGTCCTCTCACAACAAAACTATTTTCTTTCAGGATTAAGGATGTTCCCTGCCTCGCTTTTAATTTGGGAACACGGTACAGTGTTCCTTTTCTACTTTCCACCTTTGTTTGGGGAGTTACAGGGTTCAGAGTAAGATTAGGGACTAGTTTCTCCATTATTTTCCAAGTGTAAATAATGGTGTATCTCTCTTCTCCTTTCCAGTGAATATAGGTTTAGTTCGCTTAACTTTTCCCAGTAATTTAGTTCTTTGCACCCCTTGATCTTGGCTGTGAAGCTTCTTAGTCCAGGCAATTTGTAGTTAGACCTGGGCAAAATTGCTTCAGAAGCTTTCTAAACTGTTTCCAGCTTAGGAACCATTGCTGAATAACATATCCAAAATCCGACAAAATTGGACCCCGGGAACACCCCCAAAAATGAAATTCAAAATGGCGGACTGTATGTTTCCTACGAAAAAAAAAATATATAATTTACGCTTTTATTTATAGAGATACATTTGATGCTTTTTCTTTCAGTTGTAATGTTTTAAATAATTCAACAATATACAACACAACCAGTTATTACGCAAATATAATGTTATATAGCTTTTTACAGATTTTTATAATCAATAATACAACAATTATTTTTTTCCCAGTTTCAAGTTATGTTCATTACAGAAGAAGTGATACCTGGTCACAAACATACAGAAATTAATCCTCTTCATCACTATCATCGGATAGATTACCGGTACTTGGGTTGTTATCGCAACCACTGATTTGGCACTCGCCACAAGCGGCTGAACAGGGCATTCCATTACGCTTGCATCCACATCTTGAAGTAGCACATTTCGTCTTGCAGGAGCAGCGGATCATGTTGAGTAGATAATTTGGAGCTGGTGGCTTGTCGCAGGCTGTAGGGTAGTAGGAATTATTCTTTACATACCAACCCCACTGTTCTGCATCGATCTTCTCTTCTGTAGACTTCCAGATTAGTATTTGAAAGTATGTGCGAAAGCTGTGGTACTTTGTGGACGCATCGGTAGGTGGCAAACGTTCGGGTGTAACAAAAGATTTAGCTGTAGCTACCTTTTCAACTAACATTCGATGACGTAGTGCGTTAGTGGATTCAAGTATTTTGCAGCCATACAACAGAAGCATTGCCTTTCTTCCAGCGGCTTCAATGTCAGAGTGTTGGCAACAATCAGAACAGAATGTATTTGCAACTGAACGGAGTTCAGCCACCTTCATCAGTGTGTCGAATGCTTTGGCTTTACCGATCGAAAAAATTCTGGATGTGCTATCACAACCCGTGAAAGCATGCACAAACAGGAGATACTTGCAGATGTCATTGCCTAACAATGATTGAATGCTGAGAATATCATACACAGGATTAGGAGATGGTCCCCGTCTTATATCGC
Source organism: Bathynomus jamesi (assembly GCA_023014485.1). NCBI lineage: Eukaryota > Metazoa > Arthropoda > Malacostraca > Isopoda > Cirolanidae > Bathynomus > Bathynomus jamesi. Next base: position 41,412 of record JAJOZX010010639.1, read on the forward strand.
TGCGATAATACAACTTGAAACCACTGTCCTTGGCATGGTACAGAAGGAGAATCAGCAAGTCGGTGTCTTCCCCTATTACTGTTGTAGTTGCATTTTCTGATGAGGAAACTGCTGCACGAACGATGTCCACATCAGCATCCCCATCTGCGTTGTGAACAGTACACCCGTGCTTCTTCAACATCTCACCTACGAGGGAAATAAATGCTTGCTTGTTGTTTTCATTAGCCATTAGAGTTGACTTGTTTGCGAAGTAGATTGTAGGTCAGTTTTCTTCGCATCCAAAGTGGTAGCAATCTGAGACAATGCATTCGAAGATTCCACATCCTCAACTGATTGTTTGGCGGTCATAACATCGTCGAGCAGGTCACAAGCTTCCTTATGGAGGTCATGAGGAGTTCCATCTTCATTACGAGGGAAAACGTCTGCGACTAGTAAGGTACTAAGAGCTGCATCTACTATCATATGACCACGTATCGCTCTTGAAACAGCTTTTCCAGACATCATGTTTTGCACGGCATTTGGTCCGTATATTTCTTGGAGTACTTCAGACAATCCTGAACCATTCATAAGAGTACCGACTGCTCCCAAAAGATTCATCAGAGTGTGAAATGATCCCAGCATTAAAACAATGTCCTGCAGGTCTCTCTGTTCATTGATGATTTGGGAAGCTTTCCAGAACAAAGGCTGATCAAAGGTAATAATGCATGGGACTTTTTGATCGCGTGCTATCTTGCTCAAATATAGTAATGTCGAAAATATGCAGGTCATGTCAGTTGGCGACATATCTATGATGGGAAGAAACGTGATCGACGCCACACCTGGATGTGAGACACTTGATCCACCGTGAATTGCCTGCATTGTTCCGGACCAACTTGGACCTGATCTTTTTGCTGAAGATATCTGCCAGAGAAGACTAAGTCGACTTATGGTGGCAGTGGGTACTGGAAGTTCGCGGAATGAGATGTCCCTCAACATGCTTCTCGCGTGTCTATATTCCCTAATGTCAACGGTTGCAATTTTCTTAATGTCATTGTCACCAACATTACGCCTGTGAATAGAAGGGTGGATCTTGATCTTCGGAGTTATTGCGGCAATCATACCCATTCCATGAAAGGTATTCTTCCCATCCAAAGTGCAGACATCATGATTGACGTTATCTGCTGCTAGAAGGACTGCAGTGTTTTCATCAACAGTAAAAGAGCCAGACCCACTTGCCAGCGCCGCGTTTCTTTCGAATCTTGTTACTTCTGCATACGACGAACAGTAACCCAGCTGATGGAGAACGTCAATAAGGTACCTTGACCTAAAGTTGTGGTGTAGCTGAACAAACAAACCGATCTGTAGTGGACATAGTAATCCTCTAGGACGGGTTGCTTGCATAATGCTCTGCCCAATTGCACCTATTTTTCTTGAAGCATCCTGTCCCGCAAATGCTTTTGATAATAGCAATTTCAGACTGTTGGGAATGTAATCAAGAGCACTTTCTGCAGTGATGTCATTTGGAGATGGATACACATCTTTTCTAGGCGAGTCGCCAGACTTGATATCACTTCTGATTATTTTTGCAGCAGCTTCTACTAGGTAAATCTTCTGTAGCTCTATATCTATATCACATTCTTTCGACTTTTTGTGATAATCTATAAGAATTTCATTAGCTGTCTCTCGTAGTGTTACTACATCTGCCTTCCCACTTTCACCTGATATTATGATCTTGTCTCCGTAACGTTCTAAAAGCTTTCTCTTCATGTGCCTGCGTTCGTAGACAGCTCTGACTTCCTTGAAGATATTCCTCCATTTTGGAAATTAGGTCTCCAATCAACAGTTGTTCATCATCATTCTCTTCCAGGTAAGCACAGGTCTGAAGGAATGCTTGGTGTTGCTCTTCATTAGTTGGTCTCCCTTTCTTCGAATCATGATCGTCGGAGGAGTATGCGCGAGGAATGTTTTTTCCACTTCGAAAATTTACGCTGCAGGTGTGATGGTAGACACAATCTGCAGCAGGAAGATCACGAAGATAATACTCCAGACGGCCTTTTACATTAAACGACCATTCATCGCAGCGGCTTTCACAGCACCTTTTTATGGTTTCGGAGAACTCTGTAGTTCTTATTTTGACATGCTCTGATTTTGGTTTGTGTTTGGAAAAAAAGTCCACAAAGGTATCACAAAACAAACAATGAGTAGCACTGGAAAATGCGTATTCATGAAAACGAGCACTTTTCCTTGGTATTGCCTCGGCTGCGGTCTGTCGCTTCTTTATTTCAATGGTCTTTTTATCCGTAAACCTTTTCCTACATACAACGTGAACACTTATTCCAGCTGTTGCAACAACATCGCTTCCACGGCTGCGGCTGGATGCATTTATACCATCTGCTCCTTTTTGCGAGATGTGAACCACTTCCTGTCCGCTGTCCAATTTCTCCTTACAAATCACGCACAATTCTTCAGGGGTCTGCATTCTTGAAGGCGGACGCACACCGAGTCAGCCGTACACCGAGTCAGTCTGAAACAGAAAACACAAATTAATAAACTGTGTTGCAGTATTTAAAAGTACATAATAACAGTTTTAAAGAAAATGACAAGCACAAATACGCAGATTTGATAGTGGGTAGTAGGAATTAAAGAGTTGTATATAATATAAGTTTATAAGATGTAGCAATGTCCATTCTCACATACACTCCATACAGTATATTTTATTTACATTACGTGACGTCATAGTTTAATACTAGCCGCCTAATACAATTTTTAGTGTCATATAGGTTAATTTAGAAACGAAAATGTGTTTTAAAACATTTTACTGATCAAGAAAAACGTCATAACTCTCTCTACAAACCGAAATTAAAATTTATTGTATTTCGTAGGAAACTGCCAGTCCGCCATTTTGAATTTCATTTTTGGGGGTGTTCCCGGGGTCCAATTTTGTCGGATTTTGGATATGTTATTCTGCAATGGTTCCTTAGCTGGAAACAGTTTAGAAAGCTTCTGAAGCAATTTTTCCCAGGTTGAAGCTATTTTTGCTCTAGATTGCCTGGACTATCTCTGAATCCCTTCTAGCTGTCTAATGTCTTCTTTTTTAATATGGGGATGTTAGGACCGAGCAGTATTCCAGTTTGGGTATGATCAGTGTTTTCAGTAGAGGAATCATTACATTCCTATCCTTTCGTTTAAAGGTTCTCCATATCTGCCACGTTATTCTATTTGCTCTGTTTACTGCTATCTTATTTTGTGTATCAAATTTCGCATCATCAGTCATTAAAACCCTTAAATCTTTTGCTCTAGAATTTCTCTGAAATTTCTGTCCATTTGGGGTATAATATTCCATGGATTTTAGGTCTTCTCTTTTTCCCATATACTTTAGTTTATGTATTATGATTCCATGGTCACACTTGTCGAACGCTTTGGCAAAGTCTGTGTATATTACATCATAGTTTTCATTACTTTCAAGTGCATCAATAATGTTGTAGTGTCCATTAGTTGTGATGGGCATGATCTGCCTGACCGAAACCCATGTTGGTTTTCATTGAATTTTTTTTCTGAGTTTCAAAAAAGTCATAGATTTTCTGTCTAACTATTCTTTCAAATATTTTAGTGAGATGAGATGTAAGCGACACTGGCCATAGTTTTTGGCCTCGGATCGATCTCCTCCTTTATACTGTATATTGGGACTATGTTCGCGCTCTTCAGGATACCCGGTATTTCTCCCGTGTCTAGTGATCGTCTCCATATCCAATATAGGGGCTCAGCGATTGCATTCTTGCAGTTTTTGATCAGTGTGGCATTCCATTTATCCGGTCCTGCCGCTGAGTGTGTTTATAGTTTCCCTATAGAGCTTGTGTAATATCATCTGTCGTAAAATCGAAGTCCGTTATGCGTTTCTATCGCATATCAGTTTGTCAGTTTTTGGGATACTGAAAGATGATTCGTACTGAGGTCTTACTATTTCAGATACTTAATAATATAATAATAATACTTAATAATACTTAATATTTCATATGTATATAAATATATATATATATATATATATATATATATATATATATATATATACACAAAACAGAATAAAATTTAGAGGATAATAATTAATTATTTAAAGAATAATAGTTTTTTTATATGCAGTGGCTGCTGAAATTACTGGGACGGACCACCTCCAGATTTTTCTATTTTTTTATAAATCCCAGAGAAGGTAGCAATTCTTGATAACAATCACTCCTCTGAGACTACGTGCGTCTAGACATATCGCAAAAAGGCAAATACCCATAAACGGCTTATCTTAATCGTTTGAAAAACCTTTTCTAAATCTCATTCCTCGTTTAAATATATAGGTGGTCCAAGTAATTTGAGAAGCCACTGTATGTATACAGCTATACACTCAACACGGAAATAAACTTCATTCGTAAACTCAAACGGAATAAAATTAAAAAAAGACTACGCCTCAAGGTTCAATAAGCTCTGAAAGACTAGAATAAAAACTCGGAAAACCTTTCGTACCTCACCTTTTCTTTATTCTGTCGTTATTATTTCAATGTTTCTCCAGTGCACCTCTTTATAACCTAATTTAATTCTCCCGTCTTTATTACTAGAAGTATCATTGGTTTTCACCACTATTATTTTTTTAATTAATTCCAGGCAGAATACCCTTGTTGGTGCTACTATAGCGTGCGGTCTACAAAGATATCTGTAGTCTACAAAAGAATTTGCACTGAAGTGACCTGACCTGAAATGACTTGATTTTTGGGAACGAATGTAAGGTCAAACCTCCATATACCGTAAGAAAACTTTCACCGGTTTAGGTACACATTTGTTCAGAGATGTTCCTTTTCGCTTTAAAGTTAATTCTATTAAAACCCTTATTGACCGCGTGTCCGTATTCAAGATCTGTTCTGGTTATTTTTTTTCATTCTGAGATGTGTTTCTTAATTATATTAGCTCCAATTCTTATCCAAAGGACTTGATTATGAAACATATTCAAAATTATTTAATTCGTCATTTTAAACCCCAACTGCCCGTTCCCACTCCTCAAAAAAAGATATGTATTCGTATCTATGCCATTTTATGGCTACTTAAGTCAAAGAAGACCTGGAAAGCTTGCTCGCCCAGTTTTTCCTACAAATTGATTTTAAATTTATTTTTATCAATAATTTTAGTATTTGTTCCTTTTTTAAACTTAAGGAAAAGTTGCCCGATGCCCTCGTCTCCAATCTAGTTTATTCTTTTAATTGTGGTTTTAACGCCACATATATTGCCCATAATATTGGCAGCTCAGTCCGCCAACTTAAGGTACGGGTCGATGAGCATCGTCACATTAGTAGTCGCACTTCTTTAACTGAGTAAACCAGCCAAATCCTCAATCCGTGAACACTGCGAAAGTGACAACCATCCATTTCATAACAACTTCTCAGTTTTAACCACCTTACAAAATAAAACACACTTGACAATTATGGAGTCCCTGTATATATATATATACACACAAAAACCGAAGTTAAATGACTATAATTGTGCGTATAAATTAAACATAGTAAGTTAATATTTTATGTATACAAACATTGTAATTTACTTCAGTTTTCATTTGATTTTATGTAATTATTAAACTTAATTAATTGAACTTGAGGACAGTGCCAGAGTGCCGTTATTGTTTTTTGAAAGTATTTTATAACTAAATTAATTATGTACATTTCTAACTAGTTTTGTATAATTTTATCTTTTACCTTTTATTGTTTTGGCAACTGATGATGGGGGTTTGACTTCCGAAACGTCCGATATACAATCTTCATTATGTTGACTTGTTCGTTGATCACTTTTTTATTCTTATATATATATATATATATATATATATATATATATATATATATATATATATATATATATATGTATGTATGTATGTCGTATGTGTGTGTGTGTGTGTGTGTGTGGCTGCTAAATAGAGGTGAAGAATGTTTTCTATTCAAATTTAATACCTATTCAAATTTAATACCAAAAAGGTAAGTCGAGAAACATCTAAACGAATGTTTATTGCTTCTGATACGAGAATATAAGTAAAAAATATATCTGTATCGAAAGTTGCCATGAAATAGCTGGAAGCTCTTAATTGGTACGGGAAAGTTTAATATATTGGTTAAATGTTAACTGGGATAGAAGAGAATTGGACGAGAAATTTTGCAACATTCGACCAATGGTTATTGTTTGAAAATATCAGTAGAATTGCTCTAATTTATAAATCCGGTTTATGGATTTTTGGGAGTCGAAGAGAATCCGGGAGAGATATAATAAATCCAAACTCTTAAATGGGTCGTTGATTTTTGGTAAGCCGTATTTGTTTGTTATAATTTTATTTGAGATCTTTGTTAGTAGGCCTATATTGCTCTGCAGTGGAATGGTTAAAGAAAGTAGAGGAATTTTAATAAATTTACATATAGTGAAGAAGAAGAAAAAGAAGAAGAATTGAAGAAGAAGAAGAAGAAGAAGACTTGAAGAAGAAGACTTGAAGAAGAAACATTTGGAGAAAAAAGTTATTCTGGAAAGAAGATAGAAAATGCAAAGGTCTTTCTGGTGGAATGACTGGTAATATGGAAGATAAGAATGGCGATGTGTTTGTGCAAGGTGAACAAATATCATATGGATTTAAAGACTATTTTTGCGAAATGGTAGGTGGGGTAGATGAACAAGGGACAACTGTGGATGCAGTTCATTTTGGTGGGGTATATACAGAAGTGTATACCAGGGAGTGGAAGACATCAGATTAGAAGTAGTTGAACGAATATGGAAGCGGAAGAAAGGAAAGTAAATAGGAAGTGGTGGTGTATGTAGTGAAATGACCAAATATGGAGGTAGAGTGATGGTTTCATGGCTGTTGAAGATGTAAAAAAGGATGGGAAAGTGGGTGTATACCAGGTAATTGAATAAAAACTAATACCACTGCATAAAGATTGAAGGTAAGAGTAATATCATTTGAACATCTCGCAAATTGGCACTTTTTCGTTATTTACCGCAAATTCTTTTTATTTGTCTGCCAATTATTTTTCTGCTATTGTATATTTATTTTTTTCGATATAATTACAAGGTTAATTGAATGCCCGGTTAGGTCAACTGTATGCCCTTGACAATTGGTTAGGTTAAATTGTGATATTTTCGTTAGTTTTAACGAAAATATCAGGACTGGTTCTAACTGTACGCCCTTAAATTTACGAGAATTACATCGTTTGACAGCTACTACAAAGGACACTATTGATTGACTCAAGAAGCATTGGCTACTATTCACCGAAAAAATATATTTACCCGCTTAATTTGCGGGTAAATAACGAAAAAGTGCCCGTAAATTTAATCTAAAATTAAATGATGAACCCCCCCACCAAATCCTCCCACTCCCCCACATTTCGTAAATCCGATGTTTAAAATGAACCAACATAGCCTCCAAAGTGTGGATATTAAATTTTAATACATTTACTGAACAAAAGTGAAGCTGAATGCGTGAACAATAGCTTTGCCTTGTCACTTTACAGTAAAATGGAGTTAAAGGGTAATGAAATTAGATTTAAGTGGTGCAATTTAATTTTTGAGGTTGAATTTTTTTTATTTCTTTAATATACACAATAACTCAATAAAATAAAAAAATGCAAAAAAAAAGATATTTCAAACCAGTTTCAAATATTAGGATATGGAAACAAAAGCCAAAAACTACGAATACTTTAATTGATGAAGTAAATTTTAATTTTTCTATTTACATATTTACAAAAGGTATATTATTTCTTTAAAATTCTTTTTCAATGATGAATTCGAAGCAAAATTTTTTATGCCTTCAAAAAGATTTCGGTGATCCTTTTCGTTTTTTCCCTTCTCTGAGGTTACATTTCGTTACAGTTCAATGATTGTCTTTGCATTAAATTGGTGGTTTTATCCTCATTCCATTTTCGTTCCATATCTTTTCTACTTTCCTTCTCTTACTCCAACTTGTTTGACTCCTTCATCGTTTTCTTCTTCTCACCTTTTCTCCATTGAAATAGTTTTCGCAATTTTCGCCATTTTCCCTTTTCACATCTTTTCTATTACTTTTCAATGGCTCCTGATTTTTCATACTTTTCTTTCAAGTTTTGTCTTTCTCTTCTTTGCTCTTCAAAAGCTCTTTCTCTTAATGTTTCTTCCTGATATTTATCATATCTTATTTCCTTTCCTCCTCTCTACACTGTCTGCACATATTTCCACTTTTTTCCTGATATCTAATGTTAGGGAATTTTTCACTTGTTTATGGTCTAAATTCATCATCATAGAACCTCTACTTATCACTTCTTCTTTCCTTCTCTCTCCACAACTTTGTTATACTCGTAGCTTCACTTATTTCTTAATACTTAATGGAAGAACATGTTTCTCTTGTTGACGTTGCACTTTGTTCCCTTGTAAAGTGATCTTTATAAAACTTACACGTATCATTTCTTCTTTCCTTCTCTCTCCACAATTTTGTTATCGCTCCAGTTTTTTCTTGATCCCGAATGTCAGGGCATCTTTCCCTCGCTTATGTTCCAAATTATTTATCATGAAACCTCTACGTATTACTCCTTCTTTCCTTGTCTCTCCACACCTTTTTTATAGTTCCACTTTTTTCTTAATACTTAATGGAAGGACATGTTTTTCTTGTTGACGTTGTACTTTGCTCGCTTCGAAATTCATGTTCATAAAACCTCCACGTATCGTTTCTTCTTTCCTTCTCTCTACACTACTTGCCCATATCTCCAATTCGGTCTTGAAATTTAATATAAGGGAATCTTTCGTTGTTTTATGGTTTAGGCCTATCATTTCTCCTTTCGTTCTCGGCACAGTTCTTATCCATGTATCTACTTTGTTGTTGATAATTAATGTAAGTAGGTCTTTCACTATCATCTTGCTGTTCTTCTAAACAAATCGTACTTACATAATGTTGGTATTGTTACGAATGAGCTATTAACTTTTTATTCTTTTCCATTCTGGATCTATTCACTGCTCCTTAACTCTGGTGAAACTACGGAACTTTCGCATAATTTTGAACTTCGCTTTCTCGTGAAACAATCCTACTTTTATATTGTGAAAACGTGCTCTCTTCATAATCTGATGTTTGGTCTTCAATATCTATTCCATTCACATTTTCCTTTTAATCATTCCAAACGTTCATACGAATCATTTTGTTTTCTTCTGAATTTTTGTGAGAAATTTTTTGTTCCTTCTAAAATGAGTAAGCCCTTAATTATTGTTTTATTTTCTCCATTCTTTCTTCAGCTAAAGCTCTCTAGCCTTCCTCAAGCCATCTTATGATCCTGCGATGTCTTTCTATAACATTTCTCTCTTCTTCCCAGTATTAAACCCTCGACTCCCAGTTTTGTGGAGGAATGAAATTGTTAACAGCCATTGCTTTAGCAATTTACACAAGTAGTTATATACGCAGGTAGTTTATATCAGGATGTAGTACAGTATAATAATTTCGGACAATTGGCAGCGTTTAAGCATTACATTATTAACTTACTTACCAATATCTCGTATGTAAGGACGATTGAGGGGAAAAGTTTTCCATTCGGTAACGGGAGCTTAACAGTGAAGCTACACTTTCGTCGCACTGTGATATAATGACCCGCAGACTTTGCACAGTCTATCGAAGGGTGAGATACCAGCGTGGGAGTGGGATTGGATCCATTTTTCAAGCATACTGCGTACTGCTGTCCCCTTGCTGAAGAGTGGTGCCAGATATCGGACGGAAAGCATTACAATCGGGTCTTAACACGGTAGAAGACATAATGGCGGCGACTAGGCCTAAAGAAGCTCTATAAAAGCACTTAAAGCGTGTATGGGACGAAATTCCTCAAAGATGCAAAGAGAAAAATGCGTGGTGGTGTGGAGGAGGAGGCCAGTCCGGAAGAAGGGGTTACCATCACGTGGCGTTAAACGTAAAAGGCCATCAAAAAAGTTTTAAGCGACTGAAACCTATGGTTGATCATTTTTTTTAACTGATATCAGCTAAGGATATTGCTTTCATGGATCATCGGTTGTTTACTACTTGTCGAGAGAGGTGCCACTATTTCTGGCTCGCCATGTCACGTTTCATCCATCCGTGTAATTTACAATGTTGTAAATCGGAGCTGTCCCTCTTTGACATGCCCCGACTCAAGTTTCTGTTGAGCTCAGTGACTTTATTACAGTTAAACCGTCAAACACCATTAGCTCACCGAGTGCTCTTATTGAGTTCGTAATCCCTAGCTCAGGCCCTTACTTTTTGGTTCCAAGCTGCGTGCACATGTACGCTGAACTACGAACAGCACATTCAGATGGAACGGATTGTGAATACAAATACGCTGTATTCCCAGAAACAAACTTTCTACACTGCATAGTCAGCCAATGTGACGTGCGTTTAAATCGGGTCAACATCTCGGCAGGAACTGGTTACTGTCACCTACGAGCCAATCCGGAAAATGTCCTCAACTTTTCAAAAGGAGCGAAGGACACCTTTTTAATTGTCGAAGGCTATTATAAAGCTAAAGATGAAAGCAGTATATAGGACAAGTTTAAAAATTATAAAAGATATATGAATGCTCCGGGCGCCTGCACATAGATTTTCACATTCCAGGAGAAGCTGCTTGTGAATGGGGTCGATATGAAAATAAAACTTAGTCGTACGAATCCCGAGATTTGTTGAAATCTGGGGGCTGACGAAGAAAAGAGCTCAAAGCCTGTGTGGTGATTCATGTTATGGAGACATGTCTCCGCGTGCGCCGAGTGAAATTAAGTTCGGCTAAACAAATAGAAATTGAAAAAAATTTACTACACCCCAAGGTAAAATACCCAATTTAACAGAGTACAGATCAAACTATATACGGTGCCCTCTGGGCTAACATTGAAGCAGGTAGAAAAGGTCACCCTTGGATCTCTACCTAAAAGGTTATTAATTGGAATTCAGGAACACGTTTCTGTTCTGTGAAAGGTAAATATAAAAACGACGCCTTTAATTTCGAAAATTTCGGCCTTAAAAATATAAGCCTTTATGTCAATTGTAGTGTAGTAGTTTTTAATAAAGATAAGATAATAATGTCTAATAAGAATTAAATGTTTTGTTTATAATTTAATAATGTTTTGCTTAATAAAGAAGAAAATAATGTTTAATAAGAAATTGATAATGTTTTGTTTGAAATTAAAAATATAAAAGTACAAATTGGCAACATTCATGAGATGTGCCCAAGCTGGGGGCTGAGTAAAATGCCATCAGTTTTGGGCGGGATGTGTCCTGGTTGGGTTGTTTTTCGTACGAGTATGTTTTGTTCATTTAAAATATAAATTCTCCCTGTTCGCGATTAAATGTTAACGTTAATTCTGCCCTCGCATTACCCTGTTTGTTTAAATTGTTTCTGTATAAATAAAAAGTCAGTGAATAAAAGTTTAATTTATTCCAGTCCTCCTTTGTGTTCGAAAGTAAATGGCGTCTACCGGCTCAAGCGTCTGCCCGCGTTCGTTTATAATAAGCCACAGAAAACGAGAGTAAAGACTGAGAATAGAAGAAAGAGCAAAATGGTTAAAAGAGCAAAATAAGAAGGAAAGAGATTTGTTCACTACATTCTTGGTGGGCAAGCGGTGGTCCCTATTAAATTCAAAAGAAGGGCATTCCCACGTCCTCTGTACGTGTCTTATATTTCGGCTAAATTACATTGCTACCCGTTTTATAGTATTTATAAAACTAGTAGATATTCTGTTTCGGTAAATTGAACAGCGACTCATTTTGAGTCAAAATTCATGAGTCGTTTTTTCTTCTCATAGCACCCGTTCTCATTCCGTTTTCTTCAGATTTCGTTTTTTTAAGTCGTGGAGAGAGACTTATTTAAAATTTAGAAAACCTGTCCGATGGATCATTTCTTTTTTTTTTCTCCAACTTTTATTGCTTTTTATACAGCCTACCTATTTTGTTAAAAAAAATATTTGTTTGTTTTCGGTTTTCATAAAAATTGTGATAATAATAATTAGTAAATAAATTTCACACTTGTATGAAATTAAATTATTTTAGTTGTAATGAAATTGTGACATGCATTTTTATACGGTCGCTTTAAAAGATTGGAGCGTACATGTAATGCATTTCTAGGTGTATATACATGTATATAGTAACGAATTATACAGGGTGGGCGGAAAGTAGCTCCCTAATTTAAATTACATATAAATTATGTATAAATTGTGATTGTATTGTTATATTGTTATGGTGTGTTCTCTAAAGTGGTACAATTGTAACGGTAATCTTTTTTTCTCTAAAGTGTTCTCTTTGTGTTCTCTAAAGTGGTACAATTGTAACATTCATTTTTTTTTTTTCATTTCAGATTGAAGGGTAACATGGCTGAGCGTTTAACACTGCAGGAGCGTGCCCAGTTGGCGGCACGGTACGAAGTTTGGCAATCTGTCGTTCGAGTTCAAAGATGGTGGCGGGCCATTCACGGACCACGTGCCCAAGTGGACCCGAAAACAATCAAGAACTGCCACTCGAAGCTCATGACCACGGGGTCTGTGGCAGATGTTCGAAGATGTGGTCGCCCTTCGACATCCAGGGCCCAGGAGACGGTGCAAGCAGTTCAGGAAATGTTCGCACGGAGTCCACGAAAGTCAACTCGCCAGGCAGCTCGGGAAAGTGGACTCTCCCGCTACTCAGTTTGAACTGTGCTGAAGAAGGAGCTGAACTGGCGTGCGTGGAAGCCGCATTACTGCCAATCTCTCTCGGACGAGGCCTGCGACATTCGCATGGAGTTCGGGGAAATCATGCTGGCTTGGCATGAAGACTGGCCCCATCTCTTCCGCAACATCCTCTGGAGCGACGAGGCGGTGTTCCACGTCGGAGGCTTTGTCAACCGCCACAATTGCCACTACTGGGCAGGAGAGGATCCCATGGTTACCGCTGAAAAACGGCAGAATCGGTTCAGTGTAACGGTGTGGTGTGGTATGACCTCAGATCAGGTTGTGGGCCCGTTCCTTCTGCGCAACACCATGAATGCTGAGCGGTACTTTGCTATGTTTTGAAACGAGGTCTGGCCGGTTGTCAGCACATGGGAGAACATCGACGATCTGATATTTATGCAAGATGGCGCCCCTCCGCACTTCGCTCTTGTTGTCCGTGAGTGGCTGGATGCCCACTTCCCTGGGCGTTGGATGGGTCGTCGTGGTCCACATCAATGGCCAGCCAGGAGCCCCGACTTGACACCGTGCGACTTCTTTCTTTGGGGGTGGGTAAAGGAAGAAGTCTACCGCACCAAACCGAGGACATTGGAAGAACTGGAGGACCGAATTCGGGAAGTCATGTCCTCCATCCCGCCGGAGTTCCTGCTAAAGTCAGTGGACGCCATTCCTGGGCGGCTCCAGAAGCTGGTGGAAAGAGTTGGAGCCCACATTGAATTTTAGAGAAAACCTACCATGTATGCCTACCTTTTCATATTATTTCTTCTGAAATAAATGGATAATATACGTATTTTTTTACCAATCCAAAATAGGGAGCTACTTTCCGCCCACCCTGTAGAAGAGTAAACGAGTAAAATTTTTCCATCATCATAGTAGGCAGTTTTTACGATTATTCTTTGACTGGATGTATATAAAGGATTTCAAACCGACACACGAACATCATGTGTGTATAATTTTAACCTTTTAACGCTGAACGTTTTTGTAGGGTTAAGTCTAAATGCGTGTATTTGAAACGGTACGTATTCGACCCAGTCGGCGTTAGAGGGTTAAGGTTTAAAGTCTAAGAATAATGCTTAAAGACACTAATTTATACTGGGTCGATTTGGACTGCTTGAGTTTATTTGCTTGCCGCATGTAAATTGTGATAGGCTTCAAAGTAAGCTAAATTTGTTATAAAAAGATAAAAATTTGTGTATTTTAAATACAGGAGTTGTTTTAGTAAATTCTTTTGATAAATTATTTTTTTTTTTAATTTTTCATATATTCATTAATTTTTACTTTATAAGTGGGCCGATTTTTGTTGTCTATTTCTTCATTCTTTCATGAGTTTTAATGAAAATTCCAAGTGATATTTTGTATGGATAGGCAGATAAAACTTTTTTTATTTTGAAATTAGATTTTATTGTGTTTAGGAGTGTTTTTGTTTAACATTTTAATTTGGGTATAAATAATGAAAAATGTTTTCTTTACGTTCGCGCGTTTGCATAGAAAATATTACAGGATTATTTCATGATGTAATGTAGTTTGATTTGGTTAGGGATATTCACAACAAAAAGTAAACACACTTCATAAATCAGTGACTTATTTTAATTTTTGTTTACGTAGCAGGTTGCGTTGTATTTTTGGGTTCATAATATCTTTATTTATAATAATGAATATTTGTATTTAGTTTCACTTGGAAACGATAAATTACTGGAATTCCTGTGATTTACAAACCATGCTGGGTTTCGTATTGAAGGAGAGAGTTCTCTCTGATGTAATTTTGTGAATTAAGTTTTCTTCCTGTGAAATTTAGCGTTTCAGGTTGGAATTAATGTATTAAATTAATTTTCGGTATTATTTAAATTTTTATTTAATGATTCTGTTTTGGAAAGTGTTATTTTTTTAAACTTCATTTGGGTTTACTTGTGCAGTTGGAGGTCTAGACTGATTGCTGACCGAAATGGAGCATTTTAGATTGTCAGTAATGTTTTTGTGATATCTATGTTCGCTCCCCACGAAGTGTAAGATGGTTCATCGTTATCGGGAATTGATGATGTCAAATTTCTGGTTTTCATTTTTGTCTTGTATTTAGATGTATCGATGTGATTTCTGAAGGTAGTTTGAATAATATTTTTAAAATTATAATAACGGTTACTATGTATGGGCGCTTTTATATTTATATTATGCAGTATTGTTTCGTTCCGTTTGATGATTTTTTTTATCTTCGATGTAACTGCCATAAGTGACCTTATTGGTAGTTAGGGCGCGATTAAATTTTTACGAAATTCTGTGAAATTTGTCATATTTTCCTGAAAATTGGGCCAGAGCAAATTATAGTTATTGTTTTCAAAGTGAAGTGTGGAAAAATACTGATTATCACTTTTCACAATTTATAGAATTGAGTACAAACTTTTACATTATTTTTTTATTTCGAGAGGCTCGATTTGAAAGCAGCTCAGTGGAATCCGAATTCCACCCATTGAGTTTAGTTGTCCCGAATTAGGTGATCGATCACCGATGAGAGAGAACGAGAGAAACGAAACCGAATGCGCAGCGACTTGGTGCAAGACAGTTTCGATCGAAGTGGTCTACTGGTATTTTTCGGGCAGTCCTGGTCCCGCTGCTCGATGCTTCGCTCAATGTGTTTTAGCAATCGGTAGGCAAACCAGGAGAGTTCGAACGAGTGTCTTAGGCTTTACTGTCCATACTGGCATACAGTAGGTTCGTTGTGAAACCGCCTACGGCGAAGTAATCGTTTAATTAATGCCATGTAGGGAGTCTTTCAGCTGGACGTAGGAGGAGCAGCGTTCACCGACAAAAGTTCAGATGAGAGAGGCGAGTTTCTTCTTCGACTTCTAGAATTGCAAATTCCGTCCACTTCCGGTGCGTGGTTCCACTTTCAGTATATCTCCATCCCCCTGATCCTCTTTGAATTGGACGACTCTCTTGTTTTTCGCCATTTTTTGGATAGAGAGCGGAACCTCAAGCGTGCTGATCTGTTGCATTGTGATGCAACCCCTTTCATTCCAGCGAAGTGAGCCGGAGAGCTGCGATTGAAAAGCTTAGAAGTCCGTTGTCAGCTTTGAGGATTGTTATCTAAACAACGTCCAGAAATCAATGTACACTGATTATTATGTAATAAAATTATAAGTGAAAGGGTGTGATTATTGCCCAAATTTGTTTTGTTTCGTGTAATAGTATGTGCACTCTGGTCAGTATTTTTTGTAAACATGTTCTTTCTATGTTGCCCGGATAGTAACTATGTAACTACATGAATATGCTTCGAATGTAAAGCGATCTTTGATGAGGAATCGCTGTAATAGATTGTGAACTTGAAATTTGTTGTAACCCGTGTTAAGAAAATTATCCTTTATTTTTTATGTAACAGCTTTGTTACAGGTTGTAAATTTGATTATTAGTGTGAAATGTTATTAATGCAAACGTGAAATTTTTTATTTTTTTTCGATTTTTATGAAATGATACAAAATATCTAATGTGTGGAATTTGTCACTGAAATGATTTCTTGTCTTCTAACTTCGAACTTGGTAAAGAAAAAAAACTGAAAAATAAATAAATAAATTTGTTAAAAGAAATTAAATAAGTTTTCCTAGTGAAAACTTATTTTCAAGGGGGTGATGAGAATATAGTGTAGTGGTTCTTACTTAAGATAAGATAATGTCTAATAAGAATTAAATGTTTTGTTTAATGAAGAAAATAATAATTAAAATATAAAAATCAAATTGGTAACATTCGGAGATCTACAGATCTACAGAAGCTAAGGCTAACAAAGACCCTAAGATCCACTCTAAGGCTAGCCCGAGAGAAAGGAAAGAGTAGGGGGTTAAGAGAAGAGAGGAGAATAAGGGGTTAAGTAAGGATCAACACCTATCATTCGTGGGTTAACATTCATTCAGAAAAAGAGGAAAAAAGTCTCACCATCATCATCCGCCGGCCACTGCCGACAAGTCAGAAAAATAGTCGGAGAAAATAGGAGAGGGGTGAAAGATGAAAAGAAGTAAAATAAGAACGCTTACAAACCATGCAAACACAGTCTTAACTCACTGTCATACCATGCAAACTACAAACATGCAAGTAAAGAGTTACAGACATGCAAAGAAAGGAGATAAGGGAAAAAAAAAAAAAAGTAGGTACAGTTAAACAAAAAGTGGGTTAGTTTACGCTACGAGCTACATCTACGTTCGTGTTAGTCTAATTTTTTTTTTTTTTTTTTTTTGCTGGCATCACACGCTGGCATGTCACAAGCTGGCATTCATCGTCAACAGACTCATCCTCGAGCACCACCACCAGAGCTCCTGTTGTTAACTTTCTTTTTTTAATTTTAAACAACGTTAATACTTTTAAAATGTCTGTCAAGACGGTTCTTAAACATATTAACGCTGTTAGAATGAACGACTGACGCGGGAAGATTATTCCATTTATCAATTACTTTAAACGTAAAGAAGTTTTTAGCGATATTAGTAATGAAACGTCTGCCACGCAACTTAAATCCGTTATTGCGAGTATTACTATTATCGAAAGTGAACAGTTTGTCAAAATTTACGTTATCGATGTTATTAACGATTTTGAAAACTTCAATAAGCTCCCCCCTTAATCTTCTAGTTGCGAGTGAATACAAGTCTAACTCTTTAATCCTATCTTCATAAGGCTTATTGCGCAATGACGGAATAAGTTTCGTGGCACGACGCTGAACCCTTTCTAACCTATCAATATCCTCACGCAAGTACGGGCACCAAAACTGAACGGCATATTCTAAATGAGGCCTGACTAGGGACTTGTAAAGGGGCAATATAATATCCTTCGATTTAAATTCGAAATTACGCGCTATGAAGCCTAACATCCTATTAGCTTTTGCGCAAGACTCCAGGCACTGATTCCTAACCTTTAAATCTTTAGTTACGCGTACGCCTAAATCTACTTCCTCGTCAACGCTCGCTAACTCCCTATCATCCATCGTGTACGCGTAATTATTGTTGCGAGAACCTATATGCAAAACTTTACATTTATCTACGTTAAATTGCATGTGCCACTTATCCGTCCACTCCATAATCCTGTCTACATCGTCTTGGATCCTATTTCTATCGTCCTCGTTAACAACCTTACCGCCTATTTTAGTATCGTCCGCGAATTTTGACACGTTACTAGTCAATCCTACATCTATGTCGTTAATGTAAATTACGAATAACAATGGGCCTAACACTGAACCCTGTGGGACACCGCTACCTACCTCTAACCACCCCGATTCACTACCATTAACTACGACCCTCTGCTTCCTAGCACGAAGCCATGTCTAGGATAAAAAGCGTCAGGGCCTGGAGCCTTGCTAACTTTTAGCCTATCGATATAATGCGCAATCTCAGCCTCGTAAACAGTTATTTCATCTAAAATAGTCTCGCTACTAAATGGAACGATATCGTCAACGTCGGGGACATTATTTACGTCTTCTACGGTAAAAACTGTCGCAAAAAAGTGATTGAAAATACCCGCCATTGCCTGAGCGTCAGAAGCCAAAGCGCCATTAACATCCACTAGAGGGCCTATGTTATCTTTTACCGGCTTACGATTATTTTACGTATTCAAAAAACTTTTTTGGATTATGTTTACTATCCGCAGCTATAAGTATCTCTAAATTACGCTTGGCATTCCTAACTGATCTTTTAACCTGACGTCTAAGCTCGATATATCTATTAAAGTTAGCTACCTGGCCATTACGCTTACTAAGTCTGTACGCTCTATTACGCTCGTTTATAAACTCTCCTATGTCCCTACTCCACCACTTCGGTCTACCACGATTACTAGCGCGCTTGGGCCTACGAGGAATAAACTCCCTTTCAATATTCCTAAAACTTTCTTTAAACGCCACCCAACGCAAATTTGTGTCATTACCCATAAATAAGTTATCCCAGTCCACTACTCTCATCCTATCCGCGGAACTATCAAAATTAGCCCTACGAAAATCAGGGATTTCTATTACGTTACTATCCTTAGTGTTTTCTATCAATAACTTAAACCTAAGAATTTGATGATCGCTACATCCTAAACTCTCGCCTACTTCTAAACCTTCGACTATATTCTCGCCGTTCGTCATCACCAAATCTAAAATATTGTCACCGCGCGTTGGTTCGGTAACTATCTGTCGTAAAAAGTTATCGTCCATAAACTCAGTCTTTGGGCGGGATTTGTCCTGGTTAGGTTGTTTTTCGTATGAGTATGTTATTGTTTATTTAAAATATAAATTGTCGTTAAATTTATAGTATTACACCCGTCACCACAGAAAACGAGTCATTTCCGACGGTTTTGAAGGTCAGATTCATTCAAAACACATCAAAAACCATAGGAAAACAAATTTCACCTTCAAAATCTATCTTAACTTAACCTAATCTATCTTAACCTAACCTAACCAAAAAAATTTTCATATCTCGAAAACGAAGCATTTGCGATGGAAATGCTGTAGAAGAAAAGTGTCTTAGAATTAAAACTTCTTCTTAATGAACATATAATAATTGCTGGACGTTAGACGGGTGTAATACTATAATACCAAATTGTCTCTGCGATTAAATGTTAACGCTAATTCCCAGTTGTTTCGGTATAATTAAAAAGTCTGGGAATAAATTAAACACTTTTATTCAGTCTAACTTTGTGTGTTCGAAAGTAAATCGCGCCCACCGGCTCAAGCGTCTGCCCGCGTTCGTTTATAATAAGAGACAGAGAAAACGAGAGTAAAGATTGAGAATAGAAGAAAGAGCAAAATAGTTAGAAGGGCAAAATAAGAAGGAAAGAGATTTGATCACTACACAATGGAGTCGCCTTAGGGGGGACATTAGAAACGGATTATTCAACTGAAACCGTGTTCCCGCTTTGCTCGAGAGCTTATAGTAATCTTGCACATATTGCAGGCACTTGCAACGAATTAGGTATCCGCGTAACCCAGAAGTAGTCCACAACAGATAGATTGATAGGTTTAGAGGTGTAGTCAGACTTTTAAAATGGATGCCAAATACACTCCAGAGAGTAATGAATAGTGGCCGAATCACACGCTCCAAATTTATCGGTGTTTGCGAAGAATGAAACGCTGAAGCTTCCAGCTACGAGGCACTGCGGCTCATTTATTTTAAATACGGATGTTAGTGGTGGCGAAGGGACTCGCTGGATAGCCATTTATTTTAAAAATAGGGAGCGAATGTACTATTTTAATTCACTGGGGATCCATCCTTGGAGTGACGCTATTATTGTAAAATTTCTCGAGCAATTGTAAATTCCCCAGATAGGCTGGAATCTTTACCGATTCCAGGGTTATTATCGCAACGTGGCATGTACTGCCTTTCGTTTCTCATGCGTATGGCCCGCGGGAACGAATTACAAATTTTTTAAAATTGTTCGATTTGTGCTACACCGAACGGAATGATGAAATGGTATGCAACCACAAAAAATCGGTTTCCGTTTGTAAGCACGCCGTGTAGTGTGTTAAGTTTTACGCGTGTATAATTGTGGCTTCACCAATTGTAATAATATTGTGTAAAAGTATAAAATGTGCCCAATAATATTAGTTTGTGTAGCGTTTAAGGACGCGGCTTATGTTGTGTAGCTTATTTAAAAATGTAATGGATGCTAATTCTCTAAATAAATTAAGTTGTGTGTGATATATATATATATATATATATATATATATATATATATATATAAATAATGTATAAAGAAATTTATACCAATGTCACTCCTATATGTGTGAGAAACATTGAAAATGTGTTGTATACAGTAAACGTTATTATGTATGAATTTATAAAACAATCCTCATAGTTTTATCATTAAATAAAATGTTGAAAGTACAAGGCTCATTGTTACCTCGAAACACACAAGAAAAAGAAAAACGCATTATTTCTTCGAAGACCTGGCATTCGTGGGATCGAGTGTCCAGTATAACTTCAACCCCCATGGTCAGATCCTCGTCGGATATTTGGGTTTCTTCAAAGCTATTACGAAAAGTCTCTAAAAGGACCCGGTCGGAACTTGATCGTATTAAAGAAAAAAGGCATGGATGTAGACAAATTATTTTTCTGAAGAAAGTCTGCAGGCCTCTGAATTATATTATAATTTAATATAAAAGTAGAAATTTGAATGCCCTTTCAGAGAGAGACGGCGAATAATTTTGCACTTCAAATTAGTTTTCGTCATGTATACCCAGGGTACCCATTTATCTGCTAACCACGTTCGTTATTGTGTGGAGGCCAAAATTATAATTTAACCACATTAAAATGCATGATTTATGCGTCAAATATAATCAGTGTTCATTCTTATCATATATATATATACACACCCATGGTACCCATTTATCTGCCACTCACTTTATTGTCCTTAAGGATAATCAGATGGGTTTACAGCGCGCCGCAAGCCGTCACCAGGCATCGAGCCCTGCCCAATGGAATCATCGTCAACAACGTTATTATTATTTTAAGCGACAATAACCATCTATCTATATATAATCTACAGTACTCGTATGGCTTACACAATACGTAAATTGCAGAATTTAGTAGATTTTGGTAATTGAATTTGTTCAAAATATTCTGTGCCCCATTAGGGCATATCATAATCTGGGTTCAGGGTTGAAATTTTGGAAAAACAAAGTGGCTAATATGTATTCCTTTGTAAAAATTAATTCTAAGATGGGTTTATTATTTGCAACTTTTCCGAAAAATCTCATTTTCATGGTCAAAATCGCGATTTTCTGATTTGAAGGCTGCCTAACGCAGCCTCAGGGCACCCAAACCAAAGCGCAGCTGTTCTGCATATGATTTAGTCTCAAACCTGCTTTTCTGACTTCATCCTTGCTTTCTTGCGTGTTTCAACACCTCTGGGTGCTGAAAAAATGTTTAGAGTTCACGTAAAACTTAAGAATTTTAAGTTTTTCTTCAAAGAATAGGCGCGGCTCACCAGCTCTACTCTGATCGAGTAGCGGGAGACTTGCCACCTTCACGTGGGTTTACACGCCTGTTCTTCCTGGATCCCTGAAAAGCGTGGCCTCATAAGATCTTGAGAGGATTTTCAGCTCTTATGAGCATTAACGATGGCTTCAGCCTCTTCATCAGCCACTCGAATCTGAAAAGCTCTTAAGTATGTCCTGCTTCGATCTGAACACTGGGAGCATTTCTCGATGGTCTATCGTGGCTCTCACCCACCCATCTCTCCTCTCGTGACCGTACACAGCTTGGGAAGCAGTTGAGACTTCCTGTACAGCTCTCTCGCAGGACTGAGTATGAACAGAGAAAGCGTCCACTTCGAGTGAAGTTTTCCTGAGATCCTCGAGCTGAGTCAAGGTCATCTTGCAGGTGAAAATAGGCTCGTAAATATTCTCTGATTCCCAGTTGATGAGATCCTCAGGTGAAGTGGCTTGCAGATTGACTTTGGGATTTTTATGGTGCCTCACTGTC
Source organism: Bathynomus jamesi (assembly GCA_023014485.1). Classification (NCBI taxonomy): domain Eukaryota; kingdom Metazoa; phylum Arthropoda; class Malacostraca; order Isopoda; family Cirolanidae; genus Bathynomus; species Bathynomus jamesi. The sequence continues at coordinate 63,491 of JAJOZX010010639.1, forward strand.
GTATCACCAAAGTCTTTCCCTTCTCTGATCTTCTCTATCTGGCTCATAGCAAAAGCTCTCTGATGCTCATCCTCACTGCACAGGAATGAAGCCAGGATGTTCTCAGGATGTGCGTGGTAAGCTCCTCTTATCAATGCAGCATGCAGCAGAGATGATGTTCCTGACCTCGGTAGTCTGGTTCCTCAGCAGCCTCAGGCTTGAAAAAACGTGTGCAGGACCAAATTTGAGGTGGTGCTTCACTTTGATGTAGTACATTTTGAAGTAGAAGTTAAGGCAGAACTTCACGAGGACCTCGAGCCTCCTCAACACCTCCCCTTCAGTCCGTGCTCCCTCATCCACAACAGCAAGATGGCCTGTGCAGTAGTGAGCCACCTGAATTGGTTCAGAGGTCCGCACTTGAGACCAGCCAACTGTGGACTGAGACTTCCAGACTTGATGGCTTTGATCAGAAGATAGCGGTTGTGCTGGTCTGTGGAGAGAGATTTGACTATCTCTACTGGCAGCTCTATGATATCTTCAGTTCCTTCCACTGGTTTGAAGTTGAAGTTGACCTCAAGTTCATTCACTTTCTTAAGAAGTTTTCCAATAGGCCTACTGAAGCCTGACCGGGGAGTTACAGGGCCGTCCAGCTTGATGATTAAGTGCCTTAGGGGGAGCTCGTTCACATGGAGCTGACAGATCATCCAGTGGCACTTGCGACCCAGCATCTTCTCCAATAGGAATATGGCACCTCCAGACCACCCCGTGTTGGTGTTGGTAGAGTCTTCTCCAATCATTACAAGGCTCTCGTCAGCTCCGTGATCCAGAAGCCACTCATGCAGGCCCTGAGCGATCTTATGAGCAGGCTTTTCTCCTTCCTCAGGTTCTTCGGGAGTGAAATGGAAGAGGTACTTTCCTTGAGTCTCCCACGTGATAGTGTAATGCTCTTCGATCACTTTGCCAGGATGAAATCTCCCTGTCATTTCGTCATATTTCAACACCTTTGTGTTCCTATCCTGCTTGCCATCAAAGAATATCCCAGAGATCTTCTTCTCCTCTGACCTCTGCGTGAGAGCTTCAACTGATGAAGCCATTACTTCCTCCTTGGCCCTCCAGACTTTCATGCCATCTATGGACAAGTAAGCCTTGTCTTTGGAAAGATGACCGGCCTTACCGAAAAAAATGGCGTCCACTCACTCCAAATGGTTACGAAGATTCAAATGGAGTAGATTTTTTTTCTTATGTATGTATGTATTAAACCTGTGTAAGAGTTAAGCAAAGTTAATGTGTCTAAATGGCAACAAATTACGACAAAGGGTTAAAAATATGAGGTTGTGTTCAATTGAATATTCGATATTTCAACATAGAACAGAAAACCACAATTTTGAACATGATAACGCGATTTTTGGGAAAAGTTGCAGAAAAGAAACCCCTCTTAGAATTAAATTTTACATGAAAATACATATTAGCCAGTGAAATTCGGACTCAGAAAAGTATGATATGCCCTAGTGCCCCATTCTTATAGGCTTGAGCTAGTATTTAATGAGCAGCTGAGGGGATATTATATATATATATATATATATATATATACACATTTCAACTGCAAAGAACACGCAGTATAATTAACGTAAAGAACGACGCTTGTATAGGAGAACATTCCGCGCAAGATGAGGAGGGAGAACGAACAAATGAAAAATGAGGTAACCACCCGGGAATCGAACCCGGGATCTTCCGATTGCCAGTCAGATATGATAACCACTACACCATGGTCCTCACTCGATCAGAAGTCATAATTCTCCTACATACGCGCAGAAACCAATGCCCCGAGGGGGGGCACCTCCCGCATGCCGTACCTATATATATACATTTCAACTGCAAAGAACACGCAGTATAATTAACGTAAAGAACGACGCTTGTATAGGAGAACATTCCGCGCAAGATGAGGAGGGAGAACGAACAAATGAAAAAATGAAGTAACCACCCGGGAATCGAACCCTGGATCTTCCGATTGCCGGTCAGATATGATAACCACTACACCATGGTCCTCACTCGATCAGAAGTCGTAATTCTCCTACATACGCGCAGAAACCATATATATACTGTATATATATATATATATATACTGTATATATATTCGCTGTCTCCCTTCTTTAAAATAATTAAAGAAATTTCGTCTACTTATCACTCAATTACAATTTGGTTATAGAATTTTCGCTGCCAACTGTAATAAGCACTTTATAGCTCACGAGTTTTATAATTAATAACTAAAATAATATATATGAAAATAATGAAAAGTAAATCACTTCGTGTTGTTCACCCGTACGCGCAGGGCCGTTTCCTGGGATAAGATAAGCAGACTAAGCGGCCGCTTAGGACCCTGCTGCTACTAGGGGAGGGCCCCTAGACAGGCCCTTAGGCTCTCTGATATTGCATCTACTTTTGCATATTGCTGAGAATTTTACTTTTGGACAGTTTTGAATTTTATATACTTGCGTTTATATTCACGTTGTTATCGTTAAGTAATTGAATATTAGTGGTTTTTAGCGATTTAGAGTTTTCATAGCGTGCCGGCTTAATTTAACTTACACTTGTGACGGTTTAAACTAATTTTTAACTGCGCGATGCCGTCGCAGAAAGCGTCGTGTGTTAGGTGTAGGGTAAACCGGTGGTATTCGGAATTTAAGGATTATAACGGCGGTCCTATGGCGATTACCGAGAGATCAGTTTGTTTCTTTTGCGAGTTAATGGAGGAATTAGTTGACATAAAACGCAGTGTACGTGAGGTTACCGAAAGACTTGCAACGCTTGATGAGGGCAGGGGTAGGGCTACGGTTGACGGAAGCCGAACCAATACTAACGTTGAAGACGTTAGTAATTTGAAGGGTGAGGTGTGTAACCTAGTTTCTAGTTTAGGTAGCTTGTCGGGAAGGTTGGATAGAGTTGAGGAAGAGGTTAAGGTTAGTCCGAGAGTAGTAGATAGGGAGGTATTTAGAGAAGTTAAGGGTGGAGCTAGGCCGCGTACGTTAGGTGATAGGAATCCCCCCCCCTATCGAAGTTTCGAACCCTTTCGCCCATTTGGAAAGGGACGTGAATGAGAGGGAAACTATTTAAATTGGGGACTCTTTAGTGCGCCACATGGACAAAGAGTTCGTTGAACGGCACCCAACCAAGAGGAGGAGGGTCTGTCTCCCAGGGGCCAGGGTTGACAGAGTTAGAGACGAAGTGGATAGGATTGACGTTGCCTCCCGTCACTCGATGTTGGTGACGATGGTAGGAGGCAACGACTCGTATAGGCCCGATACGAGAGTGCCTCACCTTTTGGAGAGATATAGGGGGTTAATTAGCTCCCTGAAGGCGAGGTCAGATAGGTCTTTAGTTCTAGGTATTACCCCTAGGCACGGGTTGGGTCTTAGGATTACGTCAAAAACAATATTTTTGAATAATAAATTAGAAGAGATTTGTGCTGAGGAAAATGTACCCTTCGCAAAGCTGTGGTCCGAATTCAGTGATCCTAGCCTTTTTATAAAAGATGGGGGTGCATTTTAATGAAATAGGTAATGCTAGGCTAGTAGGTTAATAGACGAAAACGTGCGAAAGCTGTATAGGTCGAAGCCTTCTTTAAACGTTGTGGGTCCTGGGGACGCGGGCCTGACGTGAAAAATAGTTTAAAACGCGGGCCCGTGGTAAAAAATAACTTAAACGTCTTTTATTGTAACGCGCGTAGTATCAGAAATAAATTAAATGAATTTAAGGCGATAATTTATTCCGGCAACTACGATATAGTTGCTATCACTGAAACTTGGTTAAATACCGTGACTCGGGATTTGTTAGGGGGACTTGATATACCGCGTTTTAAACTCTTTACTAATGATAGGTTACATAGGTTTGGTGGCGGCGTTTTGCTGTACATTCGTAATTCCCTTAGGGCTATCGAGGTTAAGTTAGATTTTCCGGCAGCAATTAATGCGATATGTGTTGAAGTTAGGGCGCGTAGTATTAGTTTTAATTTTGTTGTTGTTTATAGACCTCCCGTTCAACCCCTCGATACAGATACTAGATTTTACTCACTTCTTGGTGACTTTATTGACAATCGGAATAGTATAATTGTCAGAGACTTTAACTGCCCTAATGTTAATTATGAGACTTTTACTGGTAATGAGGAGGGTTTGAGATTGATCGAGTTTATGGAAGATAACTTTTTACGACAGATGGTTACCGAACTAACGCGCGGTGATAATATTTTAGATTTGGTGATGACGAACGGCGAGAATATAGTCGAAGGTTTAGAAGGAGGCGAGAGTTTAGGATGTAGTGATCATCAAATTTTAGGTTTAAGTTATTGATAGAAAACACTAAGGATAGTAACGTAATAGAAGTCCCTGATTTTCGTAGGGCTAATTTTGATGGTTTTGCGGATAGGATGAGAGTAGTGGACTGGGATAACTTATTTATGGGTAATGACACAAATTTGCATTGGGTGGCGTTTAAAGAAAGTTTTAGGAATATTGAAAGGGAGTTTATTCCTCGTAGACCCAAGCGCGCTAGAAATCATGGTAGGCCGAAGTGGTGGACTAGGGAAATAGGCGAGTTCATAAACGAGCGTAATAGAGCGTATAGACTTAATAAGCGCAATGGCACGGCAGCTAACTTTAATAGATATATCGAGCTTAGACGTCAGGTTAAAAGATCAGTTAGGAATGCCAAGCGTAGTTTAGGGATACTTATAGTTGAGGATAGTAAACATAATTCAAAAAAGTTTTTTGAATACGTTAATAATCGTAAACCGATAAAAGATAACATAGGCCCTCTAGTGGATGTTAATGGCGCTTTGGCTTCTGACGCTCAGGCGATGACGGGTATTTTCAATAACTTTTTTTGCGACAGTTTTTATCGTAGAAGACGTAAATAATGTCCCAGACGTGGACGATATCGTTCCATTTAGTAACGAGACTATTTTGGATGAAATAACTGTTTACGAGGCTGAGATTGCGCATTATATCGATAGGCTAAAAGTTAGCAAGGCTCCAGGCCCTGACGCTTTTTATCCCAGACATTTGAAAGATTTGAAAGACGTTATCGTAGGCCCCCTAACGAAGATTTTTAATCAGTCACTCGAAACGGGAATTATTCCTGAAGACTTCAAATTAGCTAATGTCACGCACATTTTTTAGAAAAGGCGACCGCGCAGTAGCTAGCAATTATAGGCCCATTAGCTTAAGGTCAATAGTCGGTAAACGTTTGGAATCCGTACTTAGGGATCGTATCATCGATCACTTAGAAAGTAGAGATTTGATTAATAGTAGTCAGCATGGGTTTCGACGCCATAGGTCTTGTTTAACTAATTTGTTAGAATTTTATAACGAAATAGTGCGCGAATACGATAGGCATAGAGCGGCTGACGTTATTTATTTAGATTTTAGAAAGGCGTTCGATACAGTTCCGCAAAGGAGACTAATTGCGAAGCTCAAAGCGCACGGTATACGCGGTCAGGTAGCTAACTGGTTAGAAGAATGGATTCGTGCTCGGAGACAGAGGGTCGTAGTTAATGGTAGTGAATCGGGGTGGTTAGATGTAGGTAGCGGTGTCCCACAGGGTTCAGTGTTAGGCCCATTGCTATTTGTAATTTACATTAACGACATAGATGTAGGATTGACTAGTAACGTGTCAAAATTCGCGGACGATACTAAAATAGGCGGTAAGGTTGTTAACGAGGACGATAGTAATAGGCTCCAAGACGATGTAAATAGGATTATGGAGTGGACAGATAAGTGGCAGATGCAATTTAACGTAGACAAATGTAAAGTTTTGCATATAGGTTCTCGCAACAATAATTACACGTACACGATGGATGATAGGGAGTTGGCGAGCGTTGACGAGGAAGTAGATTTAGGCGTACGCGTATCTAAGGATTTAAAGGTTAGGAACCAGTGCCTGGAGTCTTGCGCAAAAGCTAATAGGATGTTAGGCTTCATAGCGCGTAATTTCGAATTTAAATCGAAGGATATTATATTGCCCCTTTACAAGTCCCTAGTGAGGCCTCATTTAGAATATGCCGTTCAGTTTTGGTGCCCGTACTTGCGTGAGGATATTGATAAGTTAGAAAGGGTTCAGCGTCGTGCCACGAAACTGATTCCGTCATTGCGCAACAAGCCTTATGAAGATAGGATTAAAGAGTTAGACTGTATTCACTCGAAACTAGGAGATTAAGGGGGGAGCTTATTGAAGTTTTCAAAATCGTTAATAACATCGATAATGTAAATTTTGACAAATTGTTCACTTTCGATAATAGTAATACTCGTAATAACGGATTTAAGTTGCGTGGCAGACGTTTCATTACTAATATCGCTGAAAACTTCTTTACGTTTAAAGTAATTGATAAATGGAATAATCTTCCCGCGTCCGTCGTGAACTCTACCAGCGTTAATGTGTTTAAGAACCGTCTTGACAGATATTTTAAAAATATTAACGTTGTTTAAAATTAAAAAAAAAACAATTAGCGACAGGAGCTCTGGGAGTGGTGATCGAGGATGAGTCTGTTGACGATTAATGCCAGCTTGTGACATGCCAGCGTGCGATGCCAGCAATAAAAAAAAAATTAGACTAACACGAACGTAGATGTAGCTCGTAGTGTAAACTAACCCACTTTTTGTTTAACTTACCTACTTTTTTTTTCTTATCCTCTCCTTACTTTGCATGTCTGTAACTCTCTTTTCTTGCATGTTTTTAGTTTGCATGGTATGACAGTGAGTTAAGACTGTGTTTGCATGGTTTGTAAGCGTTCTTATTTTACTTCTTTTCATCTTTCACCCCTCTCCTATTCTCTCCGACTATTTTTCTGACTTGTCGGCAGTGGCCGGCGGATGATGATGGTGAGTCTTTTTTCTCTTTTTCTGAATGAATGTTAACCCACGAGTGATAGGTGTTGCTACTTACTTAACCCCTTATTCTCTTCTCTTAACCCCCTACTCTTTCCTTTCTCTCTGGCTAACCTTAGTGTGGATCTTAGGGTCTTTGTTAGCCTTAGCTTCTGTAGATCTGTAGATCATCATCATCATTATCATGATTATTATTATTTAGCAGATTAGTTGTGGTTAACTAGATGTGACTTCGTGCATCTTGGAAAATGAAACGACATTATCCATCAGGAACTGAAAAACGGAAAAGAAGAAAATAGAGGAGCTTTCCAGTAGCACAGGTGAGATGTGCCACTTGTATATTCTTATGATTACAGTTCAGGCAACTAGGTTAGGTAGACCATCAAGCTAGGCAAATGCTCAGGAATCGTGTAGAGTAAACTAGTCTCTCTAATATAATATTTCGAAATGTGAAATTTAATGGATCACATCACCTCAAATTCTGTTCACACAATCAATTACACTGGGCAACACGTATTTTATTGAATGATATCTGACACTTGATTCTAGGTAATTTGGGTGCGCTGAATACGAATTTCAACTCGGTTTGGCTCTATCAGGTCCTGATTCTTGTCGACAGCCTATGTGCCATTTTCCAGATTTTTCAAATTAGGACTAAAAAATTAAGTCATGTGTTAAATTTTTTTTCAAGTTTCATGAATACAAGCAGTTCAAACTACAGTAAAATTACATTATAACGATAGAAATGACTTAAAATAAAAAAACAAACAGATATGAAGCTTTCACTGTGGCAAAAATTTTCTTTTGTAAGACTTTCTAGCGTATTTGCTTGTTGATGGCAGGTCTCTTTTCAAGCACCAGCAGTAATCAGCCATCATGTGGGAATCCCAGCGGCCTTGGTACCGTTCCTCCATAATTTTGATATCTTGGTGGAATCTCTCCCCTTGTTCGTCACTTACATCACCTAAATTACTTGGAAATTGGTCAAGATGGCTATTCAAAAAATGCATTTTTATGCTCATATTGCAACCTAACTCTTTGTAGTCCCTTAAAAGTTTTTTTACGATTTCTTCGTAGTTATCTGCCCTATAATTGCCTAAAAAGTTTTCTATCAAGTCCACGAATGAGAACCAGTCATTTTTTTCGCGTTCATTCATGACATTAGGAAAATTGCTGTCTTTAATCATTGTTCTTATTTGTGGACCGTCGAAAATTCCCGCCTTGATTTTTTCATAACTTAAACTTGGAAATTTTGAAGTTATGTATTTGAAACACTCGCCGTTCGTATCTAAAGCTTTTACATATTGTTTAATGAGGCCTAGTTTTATATGCAGAGGAGGAAATATGATTTTATCTCTGCTCACTAAAGGTGGATTAATTACGTTTTTTTCTCCGACAGTAAGTGATGTTCGTGCTGGCCAGATTTGTTTGAAATAATGTTCTTCCTTGGCTCTGCTGTCCCATAAGCAAAGGAAGCAGGGATATTTAGTATACCCTCCTTGTTGTCCTAGCAGAAAATTAACCATTTTTAAGTCAACACATATGATCCACTCGTGCTCCCTATATTTGATAAGATTTAAAACCTTTTCTATATGTTCATACTTTTCTTTTAATTTTGTTGAGTGCCCAATCGGTATCGAGCCGTATAGATTGCCATTATGCAACAACACACACTTAAGACTTCTTTTCGAACTGTCTAAAAACAAGCGCCAATCATTTGCATCGTAAGACTCAACCCCCATCTTCTTTAACAAACCAACTATGTCGCAGCAATATACTAAACTATCCTCTGTTCTAAAATATTTAACAAGTTCTTCTTCTCTTTTTCTGTAAAATGAAATGTATGTGTTTGAAGTAAGCAAGTTTTTCTCTTTAAGTCTTGAAGCTAAAATTTCCGCAGCCTTTTTTGGCAAATTTAGATCCCTTACAAGATCATTCAACTCGGCCTGGTTAAACTTTTGGATCGTTTTGACTTTCAAATATGCTGGGGTCAAAATCGGTGTCTGACTCCTCAAAGTGCATAACAATATTTTCAGGAACATCTTCAACTAATTCTTGAGTTGGCAGACCCTTAAATTTTGGAATGGGGATCTCATTTGAATGTAGCACAGGTCGTATCGCGGTGTCGAAATTTGGGTACTCGATACAATGTTTATTTTTCTTAGTGAAGCCCGAAGTCTTGACAAAGCAAAGGTAGCAATCGGTCTCGTGGTTTGTAGGCTCTCGCCACACCTGATATGGAAAAAAAATTGTAAAGCGTTAACAAAAGCGACGAGAGACTTGTTTTTATGAATTTTATCAAAAGTTATCACCCAAACATTTAACATTTCTATGTGTTTCAACCTTATGCAATATTTGAGATTCGTATAAACATTTTCTGTAAATTTTTGTTTATGTACCTAAGTTACAATTACATTTAGGTAAGTTACAGTATACTAGTGATTAAATTACGTAGTTTTATGAAATCATAAACTTACCATCGGAACTCCAAAAGGTATTTTTGAATCCGAACCCTTCGTCCAATGTCGCAGTCTTTCAATGCATATAGTGCAGGCTTTATGTGGAGCCCACGATTTATCTTGGTCCCCCAGTTTTATGCCAAAATAAGCTAAGTAAGCTCTTTTTACGAAGTCAGTTATATTTGCTCGTTGATGTGGAAGTGTAAAATTTCCACATATATAACACAAGGAATCAGGGTTGTTTTTGCATTTGAACTTTCTAGTGCTTGATGACATATTGCTTGATTGTTCTGCCAATTTGTAAAGGTATTTAAAGCCCTTAATTCATATAAATTTAAGAAAATCTGAAATATAAACACAAAAATTAGTTTAAATAGGTACTTATTATGAAATAGGTACTTACAATCTATGAAATTAAACTAGAAACACGGATGAGTAGGTACAATATAAATTACGTCTAATTAAATCAACTATATTAAATCACGATGACAAAATTACTCACTAAATCATATGCCAATTCAAAATTATGTTAATGCCCAAACTTAATTAACTAACTCAACTGACTGACTGACTGACTGACTGACTGATTGAATTGACTGATTAACTCTGGAAACGAGTCGCTTTTATATATTTTAGTTGTCCCTCTAGAATACTCTACAGAGAACAGGAACACTCGAGAAAATTTTAGAATTCTATGATATTTTTAGCTTAATTTACTAATATTAAAATGGGTTAAAAATGACAAAATTAAAAATATTTTTAGGGTGTTACATATAAAAATATACATAATACAACAATACCATAACAATAGGTACAAATACCTAGATAAAAACCTAGTTGCATAATGTGTAACTGCAAAAGCTACACAGAGATGGACAATCCTAAAGAAGCACGTGAACATAACACTCAAGTCTTGGAGTGAAACCAGGTGAGAGAGCCGGCTTAAGAGCATTGAGGCTGTGCGATACCAGAGCCATAACATCAGAGAGGCCCTGTTCGAAGTCAGAAAGAATGCCACAGATGCCATAGCCAGGACTGAAACACAAGCACTTGCAGAGTTGGTAGGGTCTTATCGCTTTCAGATTTGCATAGTAGTATGGTATGACTTTCTTCATGCAGTTAACTATGTGAGCAAACTTCTGCAGTCTCCTACAATGCAGTTTGATGTGGCAGTCAACCTCCTCACAAAAACAAAAGACTCACTCACCAGCTACAGAAACAGGTTTTGTTGCAGCACAAGTCGTAGCTAGGGACGTATGTGAGGAAATGAATGTGGAGGCTGTGCTGAAGAAGAGGCTCAGATCCACAAAAAAGCACTTTGCTTACGAAGCTCCTGACGAACCATTTACAGAAGCTTTAAAGAGGCTGGAAGTCAAACTTTTCAATGTGGTGGTGTATTGTGCCGTCGGGTCAATAAATGAGAGATTCAAAACATTAGATGTTGTGAGGGACATATTTGGGGTTCTCCTAAACTTCACCACAATGAACAAGGAAGACTTGTCCTGCAAGTGTGAAAAGCTTTCTAAGATACTGAGCTCTGAAGCTGACTCTGACATTGATGGAAGTGAACTGGCCCTCGAAATTACGAACTTGCCGACTTTACCTTCACACAACATGACTGCATTGGAGCTTCTCTCCTTCATTCATGAGAAGCAACTGGAGGAACTATACCCCAATCTCTGGGTTGCACTAAGAATTGCCTGCACTCTACCTGTGACAGTAGCGTCAGCCGAGATGAGCTTCTCTAAGATGAAGCTAATCAAGAACTACCTCAGATCATCAATGTGGCAGGATCGCCTTGGTGGCCTTGGCATCATAAGCATCAACCAGGATGTTGGCAGGGAGATTTCATATGATGATGTTATTGATGATTTCGCCCAGAAAAAATCTAGGAGGCAAAAATTTTGAAGATACAAACTGTTCTGTATAACTGTTAGCTTTTACACGATTGTATCGTAGAGTTAGTAATTGTTTGGTAGTTGATAATTGCATTATTTTTTTATACATAGTTCTGTCATTTATTCTAAATAATGAAATTCCTGAAAATTAGCTTATACATGAAGAGTATTTTTTCTGTTTGTCTTCTAAAAGTACATATTTGTTGTTTTGGACATAAATGTTTCATTAAAATTGTTTCATAATTGTTTTTTATTAACACAGCCATTTTTTGTACAGTATGTGTGTGCTGAGGTGACGTAGTAAGGCGTGAGTTGGTGGATGGAGTGGTGGGCCTCAAATGGGTATACTGTTTAGGGCCCCCTAATGGCTAGAAACGGCCCTGCGTACGCGAATCAGTTATGTGAGTCCAGGGTACCCGATCACATATTGGTTAGGTTAATTGACAATATATATATTCTAGGTGAATTTAATGCAAATATGATATAGTAGAGACGCTTAAACAGCTAGGGTACCCAGTCAAATAATGGTTGGGTCAATTGATTGCCTAGTTAGCTCAATTGTACGCGTTTGACGAGGAGATAGGCTAAATCGTGATAAGCTCGGGTAATCAAATAGAAACTGAAAAAAATTTACTACATGCCACAGTTTAAATTCTATTAAAAAGTGAAAATATGAATACAGATCTTAACTTTAAAAAAGGAATATTCACTCGCATTCTAGAAGCTAGTTTGTATAACTTACAACCATCCGTAAGTTGTATATCATTTGATCGGTCACTATATATATATATATATATATAATATATATATATATATATATATATAGTTAGTTAGTTAGTTAGTTAGTAAGTACAAGAGGAAGCCTCAAAGACCTTTCGGTCCACTCTGGGAGGTTCCTGTTATTAAAAGTTTATTTTTCTTTCAACTATCCTAGCAGTAGTAGAAAACTGGATAGAAAAGTAGAAGGCTCTCTCCCCACCCTCCGCTCCCTCACTGCCAGAGGCAGGTACGGAAAAAGGTTGAAGAAAATACCTTGACCCTGGAAAAGTAGCCAAGGAAATTTTACAGGAAAGTGGAGAATATATAAATAGCTCTATATTTAGCTTGCTCACAGAGACACTGTGCAAGCGAACTCCTGCAGTTTTCTTATGTTTTAATCTTAAACTATGAGAGTATTCAGTACTTTGTCTAGCTTATTTTTAAACACATTTACACTTTGACTGGAAACAACCTCTGAGGGAAGTTGGTTCCAGATATTAACTATTTTATAGGAAAAGAAATTTCCGCAGACAGAGGTCCTAAATGTCTTTAGTTCCAGTTTAAACCCATTATTTCTTGTCGGATTGGCATTAAGTGAGAATAAGTGTCTGTAATCTACCCTGTCTATTCCTTTGAGCATCTTGAAGACTTGAATAAGCTGACCTCGCAACCTCCTCGTCTCTAAGCTAAACAGATTTAGGAGCTCGCCGCGCTCCAATCTCCGTTGGTAGCTTTGCATTCTCATTGAAGGGATCAATTTTGTAGCCCTTGCTTGTACTCTTTCTAACCTTTCTATGTCCTTCCTGAGGGATGGAGACCAAAATTGCGCACAGTATTCCAGTTGAGGTCTGACTAGAGAATTATAAGGAGACATTACAGTCTCCTTGTTCCGAAACTGGAACTGTCTTTTAATATAACCTAATAATTTTAAGGCCCTCTTTTCGACTTCTGCACAGTGCTTCGACGGTTTCAGATCGTTGCTGATATAGACTCCTAAGTCTTTCTCTAGATCGGTCTCAGTCAAGTTCCTTCCCAAGAGAGAGTAATCGGTCTTTGGGTTTTTATAACCTATGTGCATTACCTTACATTTGTCCAAGTTGAATGGCATCTGCCAAGTAGCAGACCATTCGCGCAACCTGTCAAGATCGTTCTGAAGCGTTCTTACGCCCTCCTCAGTACTACACTACTTCCTAATTTCGTATCGTCTGCAAATTTGGAGATTGCACTTAGAAGCCCGACGTCTATATCGTTAATATAGATGATAAAAAGTAAAGGACCCAGAACGGAACCCTGTGGGACACCACTGGTGACGGGCGCACACTCTGAAGCCACTCCATTTATTACCACTCTCTGCTTTCTATCTTTTAACCAATCCTCAATCCAGTTGGAAACGAGCCCGGAGAGAGAGGTAGGAGGTAGAGAGAGAGGTAGAGAGAGAGAGAGAGAGAGAGAGAGAGAGAGAGAGAGTTACAAGGAGTTACAAGGAAAAGAAGTACCTCAAAAGGCCTTGCGGCCCATACCGAGGAGGTACCAATGGCAACGGGTGCCAGGGAAAATTTTGTATACACTCAAATAGTGTGCAACATTTGGTCTAACCTTTTCTTGAACTGATCCACAGAGGAACTGTTCACAACTTCCGAAGGTAACCTGTTCCATGTGTCACAGATCTTATACGTAAAGTAATTCCCACACACACTAGTCCTAAACCGTTTCAAATCCAACTTCCAACCATTGTTGCGAGTTGGGTTATCATTTAAACTAAACATACTTCTAAAATCGACATCGTTGAACCCGCGTAAGAGCTTGAAAACCTCGATCAGTTTACCGCGCAGCCACCGAGTTTCAAGCGAAAACAAGTTCAGGTCGCGTAACCGTCGATTGTAGCCCATGAGAGAGGTAGAGAGAGAGAGGTAGAGAGAGAGAGAGAGAGAGTTACAAGTTACAAGGAAAAGAAGTACCTCAAAAGGCCTTGCGGCACATACCGAGGAGGTACCAATGGCAACGGGTGTCAGGGATTTTTTGTAAAAGTTTATTTTTCTTTCAACTATCCTAGCAGTAGTAGAAAACTGGATAGAAAAGTAGAAGGCTCTCTCTCCCCACCCTCCGCTCCCTCCCTGCCAGAGGCAGGTACGGAAAAAGGTTGAAGAAAATACCTTGACCCTGAAAAAGTAGCCAAGGAAATTTTACAGGAAAGTGGAGAATATATAAATAGCTCTATATTTAGCTTGCTCACAGAGACACCGTGCAAACGATCTCCTGCAGAGTTTTCTTATGTTTTAGTCTTAAACTATGAGAGTATTCAGTACTTTGTCTAGCCTATTTTTAAACACATTTACACTTTGACTGGAAACAACCTTTGAGGGAAGTTGGTTCCAGATATTAACTATTTTATAGGAAAAGAAATTTCCGCAGACTGAGGTCCTAAATGTCTTTACACACTCAAATAGTGTGCAAGATTTCGTCTACCCTTTTCTTGAACTGATCCACAGAGGAACTGTTCACAACTTCCGAAGGTAATCTGTTCCATGTGTCACAGATCTTATACGTAAAGTAATTCCCACACACACTAGTCCTAAACCGTTTCAAATCCAACTTCCAACCATTGTAGCGAGTTGGGTTATCATTTAAACTAAACATACTTCTAAAATCGACATCGTTGAACCCGCGTAAGAGCTTGAAAACCTCGATCAGTTGACCGCGCAGCCTCCGAGTTTCAAGCGAAAACAAGTTCAGGGCGCGTAACCATCGATTGTAGCCCATATGCCTAACGGAAGGGATTAACTTTGTGGCCCTCGCCTGCACTCACTGAAGCCTCTCAATATTTTTCCTGAGGGTGGGCGACCAGAACTGCACAGCATACTCCAGGTGCGGCCGAACAAGGGAATTGTACAGCGAGAGCACAATCTCCTTGTTCCGAAACTGAAATTGCCTCCTGATATAACCCAATAGTTTCTGGGCTTTCTTTTCCACCACTACACACTGTTTCGTAAACTTAAGGTCGCTGCTAATTAGCACACCCAAGTCCTTTTCTAAATCAGTCACCTCGATATTACTACCCAACATCGAGTAGTCCGACTTGGGATTGGCGTAGCCAATGTGCATCACTTTGCATTTACCCAAGTTAAACGGCATTTGCCATTTTTCGGACCACTCTCCTATCCTACCTAGGTCCGCACGCAGTTCCTCGATCGCTTCAGGCGTCCCAACATTGGCCCCAAGCTTCGTGTCATCAGCAAATGTGGCGATCCGACTGACGATGCCACCGTCGATATCATTTATGTAAATGATAAACAACAGTGGCCCCAAAACGGAACCCTGAGGAACCCCACTAGTGACCGAGGCCCAACCCGAACTAGCCCCTTTAATTACCACCCTCTGCCCTATTCCTCAGCCAGTTTTCAATCCACCTGCCTATTTCCCCATCGATCCCCAGCGCTCGCACTTTCGCCATTAGCCGGCGGTGAGGTACCTTATCAAAGGCTTTCTGAAAGTCGAGATAAAGTATATCAATCGCCCTACTCTTATCGTACTCACTCAACATGACGTGGAAAAACTCGAGCAAGTTGGTGAGACACGACCTATGACGTCTAAACCCATGTTGGGAGTCCCCATGCAGCTTGTAGGAATCCAAATGGTCAACGATCCTATCAGCTATTATCCCTTCTAATAATTTACCTACAACTGAAGTGAGACTAATGGGACGATAGTTCCCTGGACTTTCGTGATCCCCTTTCTTAAAGATAGGGGTCACGTTGGCTTCCCTCCAGTCACCAGGCACCTGGCCCATCTCCAACGATTTGTTGAAGACTGTAGCCAGGTGGGGAGTCACCTGGTCGCGCACTTCTCGCAACACTCTGGGGAGAAACTGGTCTAGTCCAGGAGCCTTAAAGGCGCTCAGTTTGTCTATTCTATCGGTAACGACTGTCGCGGTACATCTAACACTATCCAGGCCGGCACCTTCGTGCCTCACGCCTGGCTCGGGGATGACGCAGGTATCCTCCCTGGTGAACACTCCCGCAAAGTACTCATTGCAGAGGCTTGCCACCAGTAGTTCTTCGTTACGTTTCGCTAGCCTAACCTTCGCCTTCACTTCCCTACACAGGCGGACATACGCTTCAGTGTTCTCGTGGGAACGATTGGCCTTCGCCCTCCTATACGCTACTTTCCTATTTCGGATAGCCGAAGCGATGTCACGATTGAACCACTTAGGCTGCGTTGAAGCAGGGGTGACCGGTTTTGAGGGTATGGCAGCAGACTGCAGCACCATAAACTCGTCCCGGAATGCACTCCACACTCCCTCAACATCGCCGCCAACCTCTAACCCCATCTCTCCTACGCTATCCCTGAGGCTAACAAAGTTCGCCCGCCGGAGATCGAGCTTACTGCTCTCGAGTTACTACGCTTCATCCGAGGGACGCACACGCGAAACCTAATAAGACCGTGATCACTCCCGCCCAATGATTCGTCAACGGTGAGGCCAGTGACGAGGTTGTCTTCGGTCGTGAATACTAAGTCTAGAACGCTTTCGCCTCGTGTAGGCTCGTTGACCCACTGAGTGAGGAAGTTCTCATCAGCAAAGTCAACTAGCCTCCTCCCTTCAGCATCGGCAGTCCTGTTTTTCCACTTTATGCCGCGACAGTTGAAGTCTCCTAAAACTACACACACCCTATCCCCTAGCAGGTTACTGAGTTCGGTGTACAGGGCTGTATCCTCCTCGAGGAGGAGATGCGGAGGTCTGTACACCAAGATCAACCTATAGTTCGTCCCTCCCATTCAGATCGACGCCAAGCAGCTCCCGTTCCGACCGGAACTGGCAGTCAACCGGACTCAATGTGTCTCTCACGTATATTAGTATCCCACCCCCTCCCCACGGGTGCGGTCTTTGCGAAACATTCTATACCCGGGAATTTCGAACTCTCCAACGTAGTCCCTACGATCAGTATGAATCCAGGACTCGGTGATAGCAACGATATACTGGTATTCTGATGCTAAGAGCGCCCGTAGCTCGCAAAACTTGTTCCTGGTCGACCTAGCATTAAAAAGCATTGCACGGAGAGAGCCTCCCCTATTCTGACCGCCCTCTAGCACGACCCGTTTCCCGAACAGCCAGGGCTGTCGTGAGTTGAAGAGCCCCTCACTAACGAGGGGACAATCTCCGCAGGAGCCTGAGCCCCCTCCAACGTGGAAGGAGAGTCACTACCTGCTGGGGGAGGGTGACTACCTGCGGGGGGAGGGTGACTACCTGCGTGGGGGAGGGTGACTACCTGCGGGGGGAGGGTGACTAACTGCTGGGGGAGTAGGTTTAACTGTTTGGGGAGCAGGATCAATTGCTGGTTTCGGGGGTCCTAGTTTAAAAAGATTATACAAATTAATGTTCAGTAAATCCCCATACTTCTTTTTCCCCTTCTGGTTAAAATGTATCCCGTCCGCACCAAAGTATTCCCCATTTCCGTAGAATGTAGGCCAAAAATCGACAAACTTTAGGCCTTTTTCCTCACACATGCATTTAACTCTTTTATTTATGCTAATGGCTTTACTTAAAGTATAATCACTAGCACGCATTCGAGGGAGAATTCCTACGACCATACCCATGTCTGTCCTATCCCTAACCTTGTCAGTTAGGTTCTTAAATTCTTTTATAATGGGCTCTGTCTGCCCTCCTGTCCCTCCCAGAAAAACGTCATTGCCACCAACATGGACAATGATAGGGCAACTCTTATTCTTGATATTAATTTTGCCTAATTCCCTATTAATTATCTGGCTTGTGGCACCCGGAAAACATCGGAGTTTTCTCTTGGTCACCCGTCTTGCTCCGAAAAAGTCCCCTTGATTCCTTAGCATAGAATCCCCAATTAAAAAGGTTTCATCCTCCTCATCAGCAAGTAAGTGAAACTTATTTTTGATGGTAATGGGTTCCAAATCCTTATGTTTTGGTTTTGGTTTGGAGGGTCTTTTATTTTTGACCAATTTGAATTCTTGTTCCTCCGTTCTATTTTCCGGAATAGTCACAGTGTTTTCCAAGCGTGCCACGCTTTGTTCTAGATGCTTAATCGTACAGTTTAAATCTGCTGGTGTGTTTGTAGTTTGATCTTGTCCACTGGGTTGGGTTTCCAGTGCGACGACCCTAGCTTCAAGCTTTTTTACTAATTCCTTTAGCTCTTTAGCTTCCTTTTCGTGGTTGGCTCTAAGTTTACAAAACAAACATACACTAAGGGATGTGATATCGCTGATACTACCTTCAGGGAAGTCAACGCACCAATGATTAACTTTACATTTAAAGCATTCTGCTTTCAATTTAGCTGGCCCTGCCATATTTTCTCTCTTTTTTTTTTCTGAATACTCTGAATAAGATAAAGCGTTCTAGCAATGAAAACTATCAAAAACGTTCTGACCAGTATATAAAAAAGAGGGTGGGGGTGAATTCATCCCGCGCGTAGACGCATCCACCTACTTGCAAGTGACGTTCATCCCTTCCAGAAGACTACACCTCTCGCTGCTGCCGCACCGACCAAAGGTCTCCCCAGGACCGGACAATCCCAAACGTGTCGCAGCTACCAACTGACAAACACTCGCGACGCAGGCATCACGGATTTTCCGCCAGGAGCGCCAGCCAGATGCAGCCCCTTACTAAGTTTTACTAGTCACTTACAAGTGGCCAAACTCTTAGAATCCAGTGTTCAAGGGATATCCCACCAGACCCAGAGTCTACGCCCGAGACTTTACGTTGGCCTGGCAGCCAGCTGGGCAGTAAAGCTCTCTCACCTCAGAGCAGTACAGCCAAGCACCATCAATTGGTCAACAAAGAACAGTCGCAGGGGGCTGGTCAGGCCATTACGCGTTAGGAATGGGCTTAACGGGGCACTAGCCACACTCCATTCATCGCGCCCCTACGCCTGGGACCCCTCCATCCCAGTCTCTCACAACCTACGAGCGTTAAATGGTGTTATTTATAGAGGTTCCAAAGCCTCTCTTCCGACGCATGAGGTAGCAGTAGGGTCCTAATAGTAAAAGAAGAGAAAAATACTTTAGACTAAAAGAAAAGGGTTTTTTTTTTTTTTTTCAGTCAGAGGAGAACATCCTTAATGTAAGCTAAAAGGACAGAGTAGGGATGGGATGGGGTCCTAGTAACCCACGGGACAGGATTGTACAACATACTTTACCCGCCCTCCCGAAAGAGAGAGAGAACCTAAAGAAAATGGCAGCCAATTTCTCTAGAATCCCACGACTCGGGACCGGAGGGCTGTCACACCCCAAGTATAAAGTTTACAACATCCAGAAAAAATGTCATAACCTTTATACCCCCTGCGGGGGGAGAGAGAGAGAGAGGCAGTGAGAGAGAGAGGCAGTGAGAGAGAGAGGTAGAGAGAGAGAGAGAGGTAGAGAGAGAGGTAGAGAGAGAGAGAGAGAAAGAGGTAGAGAGAGAGAGAGAGAGAGAGAGGGAGAGAGAGAGGTAGGGAGAGAGAGAGGAGAGAGAGAGAGAGAGAGAGAGAGAGAGAGAGTTACAAGGAGTTACAAGGACAAGAGGAAGCCTCAAAGACCTTTCGGTCCACTCTAGGAGGTTCCTGTTATTAAAAGTTTATTTTTGTTTCAACTATCCTAATAGTAGTAAAAAACTGGATAGAAAATTAGAAGGCTCTCTTCCCACCCTCCGCTCCCTCCCTGCCAGAGGCAGGTACGGAAAAAGGTTGAAGAAAATACCTTGACCCTGGAAAAGTAGCCAAGGAAATTTTACAGGAAAGTGGAGAATATATAAATAGCTCTATATTTAGCTTGCTCACAGAGACACCGTGCAAGCGAACTCCTGCAGTTTTATGTTTTAATCTTAAACTATGAGTGTGTTCAGTACTTTGTCTAGCCTAATTTTAAACACATTTACACTTTGACTGGAAACAACCTCTGAGGGAATTTGGTTCCAGATATTAACTATTTTATAGGAAAAGAAATTTCCGCAGACAGAGGTCCTAAATGTCTTTAGTTCCAGTTTAAACCCATTATTTCTTGTCGGATTGGCATTAAGTGAGAATACGTTTCTGTAATCTACCCTGTCTATTCCTTTGAGCATCTTGAAGACTTGAAATAGCTGACCCCGCAACCTCCTCGTCTCTAAGCTAAACAGATTTAGGCGCTCCAATCTCCGTTGGTAGCTTTGCATTCTCATTGAAGGGATCAATTTTGTAGCCCTTGCTTGTACTCTTTCTAACCTTTCTATGTCCTTCCTGAGGGAGAGAGAGAGAGAGAGAGAGAGAGAGAGAGAGAGAGAGAGAGAGAGAGAGAGAGAGAGAGTTACAAGGAGTTAAGAGGAAAGGAAATACCTCAAAAGGCCTTGCGGCCCATACCGAGGAGGTACCAATGGCAACGGGTGCCACGGAAAATTTTCTACACACTCAAGTAGTGTGTAGGATTTGGTCTAACCTTTTCTTGAACTGATCCACAGAGGATCACACTAGTCCTAAACCGTTTCAAATCCAACTTCCAACCATTGTTGCGAGTTGGGTTATCATTTAAACTAAACATACTTCTAAAATCGACATCGTTGAACCCGCGTAAGAGCTTGAAAACCTCGATCAGCTGACCGCGCAGCCTCCGGGTTTCAAGCGAAAACAAGTTCAGGGCGCGTAACCGTCGATTGTAGCCCATATGCCTAACGGAAGGGATTAACTTTGTGGCCCTCGCCTGCACTCGCTGAAACCTCTCAATATCTTTCCTGAGGGTGGGCGACCAGAACTGCACAGCATACTCCAGGTGCGGCCGAACAAGGGAATTGTACAGTGAGAGCACAATCTCCTTGTTCCGAAACTGAAATTGCCTCCTGATATAACCCAATAGTTTCTGGGCTTTCTTTTCCACCTCTACACACTGTTTCGTAAACTTAAGGTCGCTGCTAATTAGCACACCCAAGTCCTTTTCTAAATCAGTCACCTCGATATTACTACCCAACATCGAGTAGTCCGACTTGGGATTGCCGTAGCCAACGTGCATCACTTTGCATTTACCCAAGTTAAACGGCATGCCATTTTTCGGACCACTCTCCTATCCTACCTAGGTCCGCACGCAGTTCCTCGATCGCTTCGGGCGTCCCAACATTGGCCACAAGCTTCGTGTCATCAGTGAATGTGGCGATCCGACTGACGATGCCACCGTCGATATCATTTATGCAAATGATAAACAACAGTGGCCCCAAAACGGAACCCTGAGGAACCCCACTAGTGACCGAGGCCCAACCCGAACTAGCCCCTTTAATTACAACCCTCTGCCGCCTATTCCTCAGCCAGTTTTCAATCCACCTACCTATTTCCCCATCGATCCCCAGCGCTCGCACTTTCGCCATTAGCCGGCGGTGAGGTACCTTATCAAAGGCTTTCTGAAAGTCGAGATAAAGTATATCAATCGCCCTACACTTATCGTACTCACTCAACATGACGTGGAAAAACTCGAGCAAGTTGGTGAGACACGACCTATGACGTCTAAACCCATGTTGGGAGTCCCCATGCAGCTTGTAGGAATCCAAATGGTCAACGATCCTATCAGCTATTGTCCCTTCTAATAATTTACCTACAACTGAAGTGAGACTAATGGGACGAGAGTTCCCTGGACTTTCGTGATCCCCTTTCTTAAAGATAGGGGTCACGTTGGCTTCCCTCCAGTCACCAGGCACCTGGCCCATCTCCAACGATTTGTTGAAGACTGTATCCAGGTGGGGAGTCACCTGGTCGCGCACTTCTCGCAACACTCTGGGGAGAAACTGGTCTAGTCCAGGAGCCTTAAAGGCGCTCAGTTTGTCTATTCTATCGGCAACGACTGTCGCGGTACATCTAACACTATCCAGGCCGGCACCTTCGTGCCTCACGCCTGGCTCGGGGATGACGCAGGTATCCTCCCTGGTGAACACTCCCGCAAAGTACTCATTAAGCACATTAGCGATGTCCGCGTCGGACGTCCGCAGAACGCCGCTTCCGTCCTTTAACGGACCTATCATGCTTCTAATGGGCTTTCTACTATTAACATAACTGAAGAACTCCTTAGGGTTCCCCTTGCAGAGGCTTGCCACCCGTAGTTCTTCGTTGCGTTTCGCTAGCCTAACCTTCGCCTTCACTTCCCTACACAGGCGACATACGCTTCAGTGTTCTCGTGGGAACGATTGGCCTTCGCCCTCCTATACGCTACTTTCCTATTTCGGATAGCCGAAGCGATGTCACGATTGAACCACTTAGGCTGCGTTGAAGCAGGGGTGACCGGTTTTGAGGGTATGGCAGCAGACTGCAGCACCATAAACTCGTCCCGGAATGCACTCCACACTCCCTCAACATCGCCACCAACCTGTAACCCTATCTCTCCTACGCTATCCCTGAGGCTAACAAAGTTCGCCCGCCGGAGATCGAGCTTACTGCCTTTCGAGTTACTACGCTTCACCCGAGGGACGCACACACGGAACCTAATAAGACCGTGATCACTCCCGCCCAATGATTCGTCAACGGTGAGGCCAGTGACGAGGTTGTCTTCGGTTGTGAATACTAAGTCCAGAACGCTTTCGCCTCGTGTAGGCTCGTTGACCCACTGAGTGAGGAAGTTCTCATCAGCAAAGTCAACTAGCCTCCTCCCTTCAGCATCGGCAGTCCTGTTTTCCCACTTTATGCCGCGACAGTTGAAGTCTCCTAAAACTACACACACCCTATCCCGTAGCAGGCTACTGAGTTCGGTGTACAGGGCTGTATCCTCCTCGAGGAGGAGATGCGGAGGTCTGTACACCAAGATTAACCTATAGTTCGTCCCTCCCACGTTCAGATCGACGCCAAGCAGCTCCCGTTCCGACCGGAACTGGCAGTCAACCGGACTCAACGTGTCTCTCACGCATATTAGTACCCCACCCCCCTCCCCACGGATGCGGTCTTTGCGAAACATTCTATACCCGGGAATTTCGAACTCTCCAACGTAGTCCCTACGATCAGTATGAATCCAGGACTCGGTGATAGCAACGATATCCTGGTATTCTGATGCTAAGAGCGCCCGTAGCTCGCCGAACTTGTTCCTGATCGACCTAGCATTAAAAAGCATTGCACGGAGGGAGCCTCCCCTATTCTGACCGCCCCCTAGCACTACCCATTTCCTGAACAGCCAGGGCTGTCGGGAGTTGAAGAGCACCTCACTAACGAAAGGGCAACTTCCGCAGGAGCCTGAGCCCCCTCCAACGTAGGAGGAGGGTCACCCACCTGTACTTCGACTAACCCTTCAGTTGAAGGTACGTCCGCCACCGGCTCATCATCATCTCTCCCCGGTGGGGGCCCATCATCTCTCCCCGGACTCGACCTCACCATTCTGTATAGGTGCCGGTCGAGCAGCGCGCCTAGCACACCTTTACCCTTGTTATTGAGGTGGACACCATCCCTCTGGTAAAGGTCCCACCTACCCGAAAATGCATCGAAGGGGTGGGTCAATAAACTTCACGCCCAGCGGAACGCACAAGTCTTGTACCATCTCGTTGATGCCATTGACCTTACTGAGCGCGTGGTCACTGGCATTCATTCGCGGTAAAATACCCATTAACATTCCCCTGTCTGTCTTCAGTTTTAGATCATCCGCAAGAGACATGATCTCGGTGATGATCCCTTCTGTAAGACCTACCCCACCGCCTTTGAGGAACAGGTCGTTGCCACGAGCGTGGACAACGATCGCAGTCCTCCGACTAGCCACGCGCACCTTCTCTACCCCCTTCCTTAAGTGCGCCGTTCCCCGCCCAGGTAAGCACCTTACCTTCCCCCCATCCCGGTTTGCAGAAGCAAAGTACTTCTCCTGGCCCCTGATCTGCGAGTCCCCAATCAAAACGGTGTCTTCCTCCTTCGAGCACAGGAGACTAAAGCGGTTGGAGGTCTTGACAGGGGCAACTGGGGTCTCAGGCTTCGGCTTCGCAGCCTTCTTGCCCGAGACCTTTCGAAACCCATCGCCACCCATACACGCAGTTACACCACCCGACCCACCCCGACCGGTAGCTACATCCTTCGGTTTCTTTGGGCCATCAGTAGGCCCCTTCCCACCCTTTTTCTTCATCGGCCCCTTCCCACCCTTCTCTATCGACCCCTTCCCACCCTTCTCTATCAGCCCTTTCTTTGCGCCCTCCACCTTACGCCGCGGTTCCAAGCATTCCACGTGGGTCGCTGGCGATTCCTGACACTGATTTAGGACCCTGGCCCCCGGTTGCACCTCTACCGTTTCTCCGCGGTCTCGAGATCTGTCCATTCCAAAAAAGATTTTTTTTTTACTCTCTCTCTCTCTCTCTCTCTCTCTCCAGTTTCTGACCATGACACGGGTATGGTGGAATCATCAGTGACCGCATGAGCTTTGATAATGTCACTGTCGCTGAATTCATTAAGCAAAGCTGGTAGATATATGGTTTCTCTCTCCCAATCAACCAATTCGGTGTAATCTGCCTTCAGTTGAGTGTTTAGGAAGTTCAAAGTTTCTTAGTTTGGGGTAAGACTTTCTGGCCTCAATTATTCGCTCGCTGGATCACAATTTCTCTCACTTGTTATCTTTGATCCGTTATCATTGCTAAAAGAATATTTTCCGGTGTGGAAATCTGGTATTCATTGAATTAAGAAGATATGTCCTACATTACACATCTATATATATATATATATATATATATATATATATATATATATATATATATACGGCTATTGATTGGTGGCGTGGAAAACGCAGTTTAATAATGAACAGGAACACCAGAGAAAATACAAACATCCTTCAAGGTTTAATAGTACCAACGTTTCGGAATGCACTAATTCCATCTTCAGGGCTAAAACAATAAAATTCCAAATCACATACAAAATTACAAAATACAAATTGCTTAATAACAATTTAAAATAAACTTAAAAAAAAAATTATAAAAAGTAGCTAAGAAATGTAAAACATTAAAACTAAAAGGTAAATAAATGTGAAGTTAAAAAGTTAAAATTATAAAAGTAAAAGCATTAAAACTGAAATGTAATAAAATAAACTAGTACCTTACCAAAACATAGCAGATCTATCGATGATTCGTCAGAATTTAGGTCTGGTTTTAGTTTATAAATAAACAGAGACTCATAATTTTAAGCTCAAGGTCAGAGCTTCCAGCAGCAAGTACGGTGAAATTAGACTGTGAAATTGGGTGGTTATTGTTGTGCGAGTGATTACGTATGAGAGAATTAGGTGGTTTGCCAAGGGGTAAATTTGTACGGACCGATTTACCGAGATGTTCGTAAATACGAGATTTTAAATGTCTTTTAGTTTTACCTATATATGACCCCATACAGTGGTCACACTTGTTTTGATAAACTATAGATGACTTAAGAAGTGTAGTATAACATCCTTGTATTTAAATAAATGATAAATCGATTTAGACGGGGTGAATATAATTTTTATACACAGTTGTGGGTAGAATTCCTTGAGCAATTTTAAAAGTTTATTTCTAATGTTAAACTTGAGGTTCCCATGTAGGGCAAAGTGAAATACAGGATCTTTGGGGACTGTAATTAAGTTTCTAGTTGTAGGGCTTATTAGGTCTGTTTAAGGTTCTGCCTATTGTAGTCTCGACCCAGTCTAGAAGGGAATAATTCTTGGCAAGGAGTTTTCGGATGAAATCTAGTTCATCGTGTAGTTTGAAGTAATCTGAACAGATATTGAAAGCTCTATTGGTCAGAGTCGAGATTAAATTTCGTTTGAACCTAAAGGGATAAAGGAAGAAAAGTTCATAGTAAGATTGGTAAATGTCGGCTTTCGGTAAACGGAAGTTTCAAAAGAGAATTAGTTTTTTATTATCTTAATGTCCAAAAAGGACAGAGAGCTATTAGATTCAACTTCTGAAGTAAATTGAATGTTAGGGTGCTTAGAATTAAGGTAATTACGAAACAAAGGGATATGGTCTGGTGATTTAAACAGGAGAAAAGTGTCATCAATATATCTTCTATAAAAACCGGTTTAAAGTTGGAAGGACACTCATTCAACCATTGACTTCATGATGACACGAAACGCGTTAGCTAAGGTGGGACCAAGAGGCAGACCCATTTGAAAACCCTCAGTCTGTTTAAAATATTCACCGTTGAATATAAATATAAGGTCTTCCACGGAAAATTTTAATAGTTCTTTCATTTGGCCTCTATTAAAACCCTGCACAGTATCAGTATTATTAAAAAGATTATCAATACATATATCAATAGTTTCTGCAACAGGCACATTGGTAAATAAAGATTTTACATCGAAGCTAGCCATTGTGTAAGAATTATTATTTAATGAGGTAATTTCTCTAACGAAAGAAAAAGAATCCCGTGCTGTATACAAATTATAAGTTATAGGTGATAGTATGGGAACCAAGAATTTTGAAAGGTTATAACTTTAAACCGGTTTTTTATAGAAGATATATTGATGACACTTTTCTCCTGTTTAAATCACCAGACCATATCCCTTTGTTTCGTAATTACCTTAATTCTAAGCACCCTAACATTCAATTTACTTCAGAAGTTGAATCTAATAGCTCTCTGTCCTTTTTGGACATTAAGATAATAAAAACTAATTCCTCTTTTGAAACTTCCGTTTACCGAAAGCCGACATTTACCAATCTTACTATGAACTTTTCTTCCTTTATCCCTTTAGGTTTCAAACGAAATTTAATCTCGACTCTGACCAATAGAGCTTTCAATATCTGTTCAGATTACTTCAAACTACACGATGAACTAGATTTCATCCGAAAACTCCTTGCCAAGAATAATTTCCCTTCTAGACTGGTCGAGACTACAATAGGCAGAACCTTAAACAGACTAATAAGCCCTACAACTAGAAACTTAATTACAGTCCCCAAAGATATCCTGTATTTCACTTTGCCCTACATGGGAACCTCAAGTTTTAACATTAGAAATAAACTTTTAAAATTGCTCAAGGAATTCTACCCACAACTGTGTATAAAAATTATATTCACCCCGTCTAAATCGATTTATCATTTATTTAAATACAAGGATGTTATACCTACACTTCTTAAGTCATCTATAGTTTATCAATACAAGTGTGACCACTGTATGGGGTCATATATAGGTAAAACTAAAAGACATTTAAAATCTCGTATTTACGAACATCTCGGTAAATCGGTCCGTACAAATTTACCCCTTGGCAAACCACCTAATTCTCTCATACGTAATCACTCGCACAACAATAACCACCCAATTTCACAGTCTAATTTCACCGTACTTGCTGCTGGAAGCTCTGACCTTGAGCTTAAAATTATGGAGTCTCTGTTTATTTATAAACTAAAACCAGACCTAAATTCTGACGAATCATCGATAGATCTGCTATGTTTTGGTTAAGGTACTAGTTTATTTTATTTACATTTCAGTTTTAATGCTTTTACTTTTTATAATTTTAACTTTTTAACTTCACATTTATTTACCTTTTAGTTTTAATGTTTTACATTTTCTTAGCTACTTTTTATAATTTTTTTTTTTTAAGTTTATTTTAAATTGTTATTAAGCAATTTGTATTTTGTAATTTTGTATGTGATTTGGAATTTTATTGTTTTAGCCCTGAAGATGGAATTAGTGCATTCCGAAACGTTGGTACTATTAAACCTTGAAGGATGTTTGTATTTTCTCTGGTGTTCCTGTTCATTATATATATATATATATATATATATATATATATATCCATCTGCTTTGTCCGGAGCGATAGGGCGCGTCCCTCTGTGGCGAATGTGGGAATACACCTTTCTTCGGTGTAAGGGCGTTCTCTGCCCTCGTGGACCATTGGACCCGTTTGGAGACCCGGCTGATCTCCTGCTTCCTTTTCTTTCTCCTTTCACCCATTCTTTCTGGCTTCTCTCTCTTTTTTGGCGTTGTTCTTTGGACCTTGATTTTGACCCCTTCCTAGGCCCTTGGGTGTGGGAGGTGGTTGCCCTGCACCCTTGTCGCTTTTCAACCAAACCCAAGCCCTGTCCCTGCCACTTTTCACCGCGCGTTGGATGAGAGTGGCCGCCTTTCAGGCACAGGGACTGGGTACGGGTGTATCTCCCCTGCGTGACATCTATTGGCGGTGGGACCAAGTGTGCCCACGATTCGCCTTTTCCTTGTTGGAGTCGGTAGTGGCTGGATGCGCGCGGGGGATGAAGTTCTCTTTTGTTCGCTATGGATACTTCTCCCCCTCGGCTTACGACTACTGTTTCTCATTCACGGACTACTCCTTCTCTCAACACTCGGGTGGTGGGCAACCAGGCCCTAGAGTCCTCTACCACTGGAAGACCGCAACCTGATGGGGTTGACCTTCCTGTGGAAGCGGAACGCTTGCACTCTCCTTTTCCATTGCCGACCCCAGTCCGTCCCTCGACTATGCCCTTGGACCGACACTCTCTGGAGCAGGGGTCTCGCCCCAGCCCACCTCAGCAACCTTCGGGCAAGTCAAGTTCCACCCAAGACTTGCCCCCATAACCCGGCTTCTTGCTCTCCCCATATGCCCCGCTCACCCGCCGTCAGCCCACCTCCCAACGGAGAGAGCCCCGCGGCGGACGGGGGAGTCGGCATTCACGGCCGTCCTGCCGACCATTGAATATCCCAGTCCACTTCGACTCTACAGCCTCCCTCTTCCTTCCAAGTATCCACAAATTCCTGGTGATTCGGCCTACATCTGCGTCCCTCCCGACCAACTCTGAACCGCCGTTCCAGGCGATCCGAACGCACAGCAACTCCAGTCACTATGACGTACGCCCACAGAGGGATAGCTCCCTCCTCGTAAAATCACGCTCAGCCGCAGAGACAAAAGCCCTACTCTCCGTCACTGAGGTCCTTGGATGCTCGGTGTCTGTTTCCCAACACCCTCGCCTGAACCAGAGTCAGGGCACTATTTACGCCACCCGCCTATTGTCGATCGCAGTGAACGAGCTCCTGGAGGACCTCGCACCCCAAGGAGTCACTAAGATTTATCGCTTCACATCCCGACAGGGAGGCACCCCCTCCCTCACCCCACGTCTGCTCCTTACTTTCAATACCTTAATCCCCCCCCGACCGCATTGTATGGGGTATGGGAGACCGCGCGTCATGCGAATTTTCTATCCGCCCGTACATCCCAGACCCGACCCGTTGCTTTAAATGCAATAAGTTTGGACACGTTAGCTCCGTTTGTCGGCAGCCGCATCAACTGTGTGTTCACTGTGGACAACTCGCTCACCCTGACAGGTGCCCCATCACCCAAATGCTCCAACTGTGAAGGCGCACACCCCTCTTCATCCCGCCAATGCCTTTTCTTCAAGTTCGAGAAGAAGGTCCGAGGCCTACAAGTAACGGACTTCCTTAGCCCCGTGAGGCACGAGACAGGGTGCGGAGTCGGGAGGTGAGGCCGGGGGTGTCTTATGCCGCTGCTCTCGGCTCTATCATCTAGGTACGCCGCCCTGGCCTGCCGCCGAAAACCCCCCCAGCCGCTGCTCCCTGTCCCCCCCAAAAGAAAATCCTCGCAGGACCCGACGGTCTCCTGTCCCCCCACCATCCCTCCTCTTCCCGCACCTCACCTGCCACGAACCCCCCAGGAGTCTGGGACCAGGACACGCAGGCCCCATCCACATCAAACCCTGCCTTCCCAGTACTCTCTGCACACGCCAGAACCTGCCGCCCGGAGCAAGCCGTCGAGGCAGAGACGCTGGAGCGAGTCGCCAGACCCTCCGGCCTTCCAACGTGTCTCTCCCTCTTCCCCTAGAACCAAGAAGACGGCTCGGACCCTCACACCGCCCACTACGTCTACTATGTCTATCTCTCCCCACCGCAGAAGTCCCACCACTCTACCCCCACAGATTCTGACAATAGTAGCTGAAATCCATGACCCGCCCCCAACGACGAGACCCAATCTGAACAATATCCTCTCCCCCGAGGATCCAGTGGATGCGGCCCTGGCGCAGCTGCACGGTGTGACCGAGGGGAGCTCGGCCGCGCCCACGAGTCTCATGGATCTGCCCTTGCCTCCTGGTGCCATTTTCTCCACCCCTCCATGAGACCACTCTGGTTCACCTCCTTCCACCCCCATAGTACCAACACCCCCGGCCCCCTCCTTGTCAGACACCCTGAGCACGCCCTCCCTCCCACCCGCCCGGTCCTTCTGGTACCCCCTGTCGCCACCTAGGGTCCACCGTGAGACCCCGGACAGGCGGGGTGGCGCCACTTTTGGGGTTAACGTGCCCCCTCCTGGCCCGACCACAGAAGCCCGTCAAAATACTTCTGACCCTCTCAGCCCACGATGTTCCTCTGTCTGCCGTGATCCACACCTCCGGTCTCGCTCGGCCGACTCGACCCCGCAACCTCCGCGGGGTTCGACAGGCCCACCGATTCCTTCCCTGGTGAACGGTAGATAACCAGCCATGCTCCCGACCCATCCTTCAATTTCGCGAACTCCAGATCTCCCTTCACACTCCAACCTCCTAGCACCTACACCTTTACCCATCCCCCTTCATCAACTAATGGATCCCCGAAAACCACAATAGTCCACTGGAACTGTAGAGAAATATTCGCGAACTATGAAGGCCTTAACTCCTTGATTGCCACTTCCCGTCCTGTGTGTGTCTGTCTCCAGGAGCTAATCCTGGGGACCAGGCCCATGCCCTGCCCTACTGGTTATTCTTGCATCGCCACCCCGCCTCCTACCTGCACTCGAAGGGGAGCTGCCATTCTCATACACCACGCAGTCCCCTTGCACAATTTCTCCATCCGGTCCCCGCTACAGGTGATTGCCGCCCGGCTCTCCCTGGATAGACAGTACACCGTCTGCTCAATCTACCTCCCCACCCCACGCTCAAGTCTCCCGCGATGACCTGGTGGAAGTCGTACAACAACTCCCCAGGCCCTTCCTACTACTGGGCGATTTCTATAGTCGCCACCCCTTGTGGGGAGACACACACTCCACCTATATGGCCCCAACCCTGATATCTGTCATGACCGAGCTCTCCTTCGAGTGCCTCAGTGATGGCTCTCCTACATTCTACCATGCCACCACCTGCACTTCATCCTGTATAGACCTGTCCCTCGTTTCAACTGATGCCCTCCTAGACTTCGCGTGGCAAGTCCTCCGAGAGGACCATGGAAGTGACCATCTCCCCTTTCAACTCACCCTCAATCGACCCGACCAGACTGTTCGGGTACCGGTAAGGTGGGTTACTACCAATGCGAATTGGGCCCGCTTCCGCGACAACACGTATACCACCCTTACAACTGCCCACTTCCCATCCATCGACGAATGCGTCGCATACTTCGAGTCCGTCGTTCTAGCTGCCGCAAGCACTAGCGTACCACAATCCTCCGCCTACCCCCGCGCCCGACGGGTGCCTTGGTGGACCCCGGAGTGCGCGGAGGCCGAGCGCGCCAAGAAGAAGGCAACTCGGCGCTTCTACCGGACGCGACTCCCCATCCATCGCACGGAGATGCAGCGGGCCAGGGCCATCGCCCGCCGCACAATGAGGACAGCGCGCCGAGCCTCTTGGCGTGCCTTTGTGTCCGGCATCACCGCCACCACACCTTCGGCTACCATCTGGAAGAAGGTACGGGGTGTCGAGAGGCGACATGTCCCATCCCGACCTCCTGTCCTCCGGACTAATGACGGACTCCTATGTGAGCCCAAGTCGGTGGAAAACCACCTCGCTTCTACCTTCGCCGCCGTTTCTTCCTCTGCAGCCAATTCCGTACCCGCCCCTGACGATAGCCCCTCTCCACCGTCCATAGACAGCACCTCAACCGATTGTTTACCATGCGTGAACTACAGGCGGCACTGGCCTCTCGACGATCCCCTTGTCCCGGTCCGGACGGTATTCCGTACGGCATGATCCAGCACATCCACACTACCTTACAGATTTTCCTGCTAGACCTATACAATCGCATATGAATAAAGGGTGCCTTCCCCTCTAGGTGGAAGGAGACCCACGTCATCCCTATCCCCAAACCCGGCAAAGAGTCCCTGGACCCCACGAACTACAGACCAATCGCCCTGATGTGTTGTGCCTGCAAAATCCTCGAGAAAATGGTCGCTACGCGATTATCGTTCGTCCTTGAAAATAGCAATTCCTTCCCGGCTACCCAGTCCGGCTTCAGACAATTCCGCTCCACCACTGATCCCCTCCTGCTTCTCAGTCGAGACATACGGGATGCCTTCGACAATGGACAGTTCGTACTGTCAATTTTTTTCGATATCCAGAAGGCCTATGACACCACCCGTCGAGCAATGATCCTCGGTCAGCTCCGACATCTAGGCCTCGTCGGAGCCATGCCGACCTTTATCAGGGGCTTCCTTTCCTCCCGGACCTTCAAAGTCCGGGTGGGCTCAGTCCTCTCTGGCTCTTCCATTTACGCGGATGACCTTGCGATCTACTTCGCAGGGCGAGAACCGTCCGTCGTTCAACGACGAATGCAGCTCGCCATCTACCGGGTGGAAAGGTGAGCGACGTCGGTGGGTTTCCGCCTCTCCATCCCTAAGTCCAAGTGTATGCTCTTCAGTAGAAGACCCACAACCCTTCCTCTGCCCTGTCACATTATACGGCAGTCCTCTTGAGGTGGTGCCCTCCACGCGTTTTCTGGGCATGACCCTGGACCGACGTCTCAATTGGGTTCCCCATCTCAAGCACCTAAAGCAATCCCTTCGACGCCCCTTCGCTCTCCTGGATCACCTCTCCCACACCACATGGGGTGCAGATCGACGCTCTCTTCTTCGCCTTTACACTTCCATAGTACAGTCGAAGCTGGACTATGGTAGTGCAGTTTACGGCTCAGCCTCCAACGCCCGCCTCCGATTCCTAGACCCGGTACTTAATAAAGGCCTCCGCCTCGCCACCGGTGCTTTCCGCTCCTCCCCAGCCTCCAGCCTCCACGTGGAATGCGATCATCTCCCTCTTGCCCTCCGACGGGGTCTACTCCTCATGAGGACATACCTCCGTGCACAGAGGCTACCTTCTTCGCTTCTGGGCACGGCGGTTTCTGAACTACCACCTCAGGGACGGAGCTGGCACTTCACTGAAGTGGTCCGCTCTTTCTTGATCTTTTCACCATGCCCGCCCCCTCAGTTATCCCCATTTCATTCAGCATCTATCCCCCCCTGGCTCCTCACCCCTATCAAGTTTTGCAGGGATCTGTGTGCCGTACCGAAGAATACCACGAGCGCCATGATATACAGGTCACTCTTCCGCGAACACGCAACCCATCACCCGGACGCAGTCGCCATTTATACAGATGGTTCCCGCTCGGAAGCTGGTGTGGCCTCCTCAGCGGTGATTCTGTCCCAGCCGCTTTCCCGGGGCGTCGGCCTGCCCCGCGAGGCCTCCGTTTTTTCGGCGGAACTTTTCGCGATTACGGAGGCCCTCGATGTTGTGCTCTTTCGCCAGCTCTTTCGTCATTTATTCAGATTCCCAAAGCGCACTTCTCTCCCTAGAAAGATTTAACTCTCCTCACCCGCTCGTCTGTACCATCCAGCAAACCTTCCACTTTTTAACGGCCTTCCAACACAAGACAGTCGCCTTCTGCTGGTTCCCGGCTCATGTCGGCATCCAGGGTAACGAGGAGGCGGACCGCACGGCAAAGACGTGGCAGTGAGCATCACTGCTAGCCTCCTCCCGACCCCTCCCCTTCGACTTCTTCCCGACTTTCCGCTCCCACTTCCGCTCCATATGGCAGCGGGAATGGGACCAGGCCACACAAAATAAACTTCACATGATCAAACCACAAATAGGATACTGGACTTCCTCATTCCACCGGTCCCGCCATAAAGAAGTAATTCTAGCCCGTCTCCGCCTAGGCCACACCCGCATCACCCACGGACACCTTATGGCGAAATCGCCAGCCCCGCTTTGCCCTACCTGCCATACCCCTATCACTGTCATACACCTCCTGGTGGAATGCCCAAAGTTGTCTGCTCTTCGTCGCAGGTGTTTCCCTCTCTCTGCCGAAAATCCCATACCCGACCGTCTACAATCCATACTCGCCGAAGGGCCCCACTTTTCAACGGAAGCGATTTTCTTCTTCCTTACTCACTCCCATCTGCTCCATCGCATCTAAAACCATACCCCTCCTACCCACTATCCAGCAACTGACCCTTACTCACTCCCCTAGTCTACCACCCACCCACTGCCTCGCCGAGATATGTACCGCTTTCTATAGGTACGAATCGGCGGTAAATTAGAGAAAGAAAATATATATATATATATATTTATATACATATATATATATATATATATTAATATATATATATATATATATATATAATATATATATTATTGTATCAGCATTTAAAAATAGAGGTGTAAAGCGAGTATGGCATACTAAATTAAAATAAAAAAAATTTTTGGTCAGATTAAAAATACAGTAAATAAGTATCCAGCATGAAAATTAATGTGAATTTACAGATCTCAATTGAAATTCCCATTTGAAACTGCACAAACATTTGACACGTGAAAAATATTTATGATGAGTAAAACTACGAAGGGAAAAGAAACACAAAGTGGTGCTCAAGCGCTTTCGTCTAATGACATCCTCAGGAACACTGAAGTAAAAGGAGAGTTCAAGACAATATACAGGTTACAAAAATA
Organism: Bathynomus jamesi; assembly: GCA_023014485.1. Classification (NCBI taxonomy): domain Eukaryota; kingdom Metazoa; phylum Arthropoda; class Malacostraca; order Isopoda; family Cirolanidae; genus Bathynomus; species Bathynomus jamesi. Next base: position 98,016 of record JAJOZX010010639.1, read on the forward strand.
TATATACAGTATATATATATATAGTATAAAAATAAAAATTGTGGGAGGAGCAAACACATTTGTAGGGAAAACTAACAATTTTAGCACTTTGCCCGAAATTCAACATAAATTCAAATGGCTTGTTTACAACCAATTTTTTATAGTTATTGTCTGAATGATACATAGGTCACAAAAGAATAAAGAAATGGAAATAAATATAAATTGGAAGCGAAAATAGATAAAAAAATTACAAACTGGTACCTAAATGATATATAGGTCACACCCGAAATACATAAAGAAATAAACCCGCAGATAAAAACATAAAAAATTGTGAGCGGAGCATACAAATTCAAGTTCAATTGGAAAGTTTACAATCAATTTAATAGATGATGCCAAAATGATATATATGTCACAAAGAAATAAAATAAAGAAATAAACCTATAAAATAAATTGAAACATAAATTGTAAGAGAAACACAAATTTATAAGGGAAAAAAAAATTACCGAAGGTGTTTATATTTATTGTCTGAATCATACATAGGTCACAAAAGAATAAAAAAGTACAAATAAATATGAACTGAAAAACAAAATGATGCCTAAATGATATATAAAGAACTATAAGAATATATACGACATAAATATAGGATATATATACGACATATATAAGCAATATATAAGGAATATATGTATATATATATATATATATATATATATATATATATATATATATATATATACATAAGGGAAAAAATTACCAAAGGTTTTTATAGTTATTGTCTGAATGACACATAGGTTACAAAAGAATAAAGAAATAAATATAAATTGGAAAAAATGACAACTGATGCCTCAATGATATAATATATATATATATATATATATATATATATATAAAAAAATACATACATTACACATATATACATATATATATACACAGGGCCGGATCTAGAAGTTGCGAGGCCCTAGGCAGATCTAGAAATTGCGACGCCCTAGGCCTATATATATGAAAATATGGACTTAATTATCGGTACTATACCAGCAATATTAGAATCCTGCATAGACAGAACTATGCTAGCACTTAAAAATTAAACCAAACCAAAATAATCACGCATGGAAATTGTATAAGAAATATAAATAAACCATACAAATAAGTATAAATTACAATATGAATCAAGATTTGTATCGAAAATATAAGACAATGATTTCTAAGATTTATATAATATTATAGGTAATGACTTTCCATAGTATACAAACGTTTTTCATATGTGATGTATAAGAGATGTTGACATTTCATGTTTTATAATAGTGAGCGATCGACTTATCAGGTTAAATATTAATGCTTTAATATTTGGGTCAGATGCTCCTTGAATATTACAGCAATGCTTTTCTACTTTTCTTCGAGCTAAACTCTTCAATTAATTGAGAATAATCTAATGAATTTGTTATATCGTTTTCTGTTGATAACATAGCTAATGATTGCAATCTCGCTTGAGACATGGTGGAACGCAAATATGTTTTAATAAGTTTGAGACGCGACAAACTTCTTTCAGCCGAAGCAACAGTAACTGGGATGGTTAATACTATTCGAAGTGCAACATAAACATTAGGATAAATCTCACTTAGTTGTTTTTGCACTATATAAACAAGGGCATTTCCTAGATCTGTTTTCTCAGGTATAAACCTGAAAAGTACTTTAAGTTCTTCATAGAGTTCTAAATCATTAATATCACTTGAACAGAACGCGCAAAACGGCTTGAGCGAGGCCCCCTTTGGCGCGAGGCCCTAGGCGATCGCCTAGTTCGCCTATAGCTAAATCGGGGCCTGTATATATATATATATATATATATATATATATATATACATACACACATATATATATATACTGTGTATATTATATATATATATATATATATATATATATATATATATATATAAGAAATACGCATACAACAATAAATTGAAAAATAAAATTGTAAGAAAAGCATACAAATTTATAAGGAAAAAGAGACA